>ML806809.1:81857-120226 GCA_009831015.1 Picea engelmannii | reverse complement strand
TGTTTTCTGAAATGAATGTATTCTGTTTTATTTTAATTACTCAGATATAAATTGTATGGGGTTCTTTCCTCTTTTTCTGTAGGAATTTGGGCATTTTGTAAGTAGATGTTTTTTTTAACCAGCAAGTTTTGTGGGGATTCCATTATCTCTCCTATAGTAAAGGCACGAGACTTTGTCGAATTTGGCACCATAATTGTCATGTAGTCTGCGACCCCTGTAAATTTACAAAGTATCAAAACATAATATTAGGTATGCTCCAGGGCCTGAGCTTATCTTGACTTTGCTCCATGCCCATCGGATTCGACATCGGATTCGACCTAAGGGAAATTACCACTATGCCCCATTTTAAAATATATCTGAACTTCAAGTTACTTTCTGACCTTCATTGAGATGCTTTTTAGTCCTTAATTTCTGACAGTGAACCGCAATACACACCGTCAACGCTATTGCCATTATTAAAGCTCCGCTTATCATTATTCCAAGGACACGCTTTCTCATTTTTTCTAGCATACAAATTTTGCGAAAGAAAAATTGAGAATCAGTTACATGTATGTTATCGTGTACGATATCTTTGTAAGAACAAATAAAACACAAACTCACGATATGAAAATTTAAATATTTTCCGTAATCGATTGAATTTACCAACATAACAAATATATACCGTGAGTATATTAAGAATATTTTGGAACATCGAAAAAACCATTGCAAATTGAAGCATCGTAATAAATAAATGAGTGCAAAATTGCCAATATAAACTTTTATTGTAATTTTTATGTTCTTTCCATAGCTACTAGTTACTATTGTAATTTTTATGTTATTTCCATAGCTACTGATTATAGCTACCGACTGTTAGAGTGTACAAAGGGGTTCGATTTAATGGTGAAAAGGGAGGAGTTTTTCACAGTTAGACAAGGTTCAATTTTCTTGAAAACCTAACCTGGAGTCATAGGACACTTTGAGATAGTGGTTGAACTTGTGGTTACAGCCATAGAAATTAATTAAATAATGACAGCAAGCTTACTTAGCTGCTATTATATGAGATAGTAGTCATTACAGTGCCCTCACTGTAGCTGTAGCAGAGGTTTGGCTGCACTGTAAATGCATAGGTTTGTACTACTATAAATAAAGGGTGAGGCAAGCCTCTTATAATGTGGCTTTCACCAGCAGATTTCTGTATGTTTTTTAAAGTTTTGTTTTCACGGTATCAGAGCACTAATGGTTTCGAGAGTGTGAGAGGTCTGTTTTAGGAGTTTTCTAAAAGTTAGTATTGAATTATAGAGACAGTGCCTTTTAAGCTAGAGACTATTGTTTTGTTCGTAGAGAATATTGAGTGTGTTGTGTTCTATGTTTTTGACAAAATTTCCTTTAAAAGGTTGCTGGAGATAGAGTGTAGATCGTAAAGCTGAAGGAGAAAAAACAGCTATGTGAAGCGATCAGAAATTGTTTGTTGTTAGCGAGATTCAATACCTGATCGACGTCTTACAGTAGTGGTAGAAGGGGCCGGAGAAGAGGAAGGAGTGGCAGAAAGGCCAGCGCCGCAGAAGACGACTGCATAGTGAGTTTCTGCGGCTCAACTGAACATGACGTCGTTGGTGTCATCAGCATAGGTCTTGGCATGGGAGCAATGATTCTTGAAATACCGCGAATAATTAGTGGGACCGCAATTTAGGATCGTCGAATACCCCCTTCTTTGCAGCAATATTCCGGAGAACCGAGAGCATGGCAGGCGCTCTTGCATCTGTTGGAAGCATTTAATTTGGGGGGGCAGAGGGCAGTTATGTTGCTGCTGCAGGAGGTTGCTTCGCAGTTAGAGTCGGAGGGTATGATCGACATTGGCAGGTTGAATCCATTGACGAGAGAGATGTCGTACTCGTAGGTCATAGAACTGTACTCGGCCATCGTAATAGGGTATGTTACCAATGCATCTTCGGTACAATTTAGTAGACCGTTGCAAACTCCCTCTGCTCTCGCCATTGCAACCGCTTTGATTCAAGCTTTCTTAGCAAAATCCAAATACTGAGAACGTTCATAAAGCGTCCAGAGCAATTCTGAATATTTCTAGTTTGACTAGTCGCACCAACCATCCAGGATGGGAGGGGTATCCGATAGCCGATGGTAGACATTGACGATTACAAATTTGACTATTTAAGGTTGTTTAAAATGGCTTTTGGACAGTTTTATGGTCAACGTTGTAACTTTAATTTTTACGGTCAACGTTGTAACTTTAATTTTTTTAATTGTTTTAAATCCTAGTGTAACTTTAATTTTTTGAATTGTTTTAAAATGGATCTTATAATCAACCACGATTTTACAGTAAAGTAATTAATATTTTAAAAATTAAAATGCATTTTATTTAATATAAAAATAATATAACTCAATTTATACCACATTAATTAATATAACTTAAACTCTATAAACCATCAAACCCAAACCCTAAACTTATATGACATTAACCTTAATTATTTTGATGCAGAATCCATATTCATAATCTAAACTTTATACACCATAAACTCTAAATTCGATGACATCAATAGTGAGCTCATCGAGGCAACCTCATCGCCATTGTTATTTCAACAATTAAACCATATTTTCTAATGGTTAAGAACATATGTTTCCTCTTAAGAGGTCACAGGGTCAAATCCAAAGGAGGGTAGAGTATTATCGTCATAACTTGACTCGTTGAAATTAGGAGATAGCTTACCCATTGAAATATTCATAAAAATCGTTCGACAGATTCTCACTTCAGTATTCTTTGTAGTAAGTGGGATATATTTATTTTAATATTTTTATACTAGCTTACGTATATCTATGATATTGAATTGCCATATAAAATATTCTAAATATATATAAAATATAAAATATATATTTATTTTAATATTTTTATAATAGCTTACTTATATCTATGATATTGAACGGTATTATAAAATATTCCAAATATATATGGATAAGCTCTTTCCTATTCTTTTTTAGAGATAAGACTTTCTCCATTGAAAGTATGGTTATGATTAGATACTTAAAGTAAAAGAATAAGTTAAACAACATGCAAGATAAAAGACTTCTTAAAATTGCTTCAAAATCTAGTGTAACCATCATGGACTTAAGAGAGGATGGCATAAAGATGCCTAGTCTTGGCTAAACTATAGAGGAATCATGGAAGACACCATTTTGCAAAATAATGATACTATTAAAAATATCATCAATTCAAAATTTAAGGAGAAAATGTGGTGTGATAAAGAGTTAGAGGAAAAACTATAATTAAGGTATTATAAGGATGTAATCAACCCTAATCTAGAAGATCAAAATTTTCTCTCTTTTTTGACAAGTGTAAACAAATTCTCAAGAGCTCTATTGTGAAACTGGGCTTGGTCATTTCAAAATATTTGTCACACTTCCAACCTTCCTAACCTTTTAACTCAACAAAACTATGGTGATGTTGGAAAGCTTCTCTTAATGCTTTTCAAGCACAAAAACAACATTTTAAAGAATTGCAAGTAATCCCTTATCCTCTTAAGATCAATAGACCAATTAATTATCATCATATTTAATATTCCAATTTTAAAATTCATTTAACTTTTAAAATGATTTATATAATAATATGTAAATTTTAAAATTCATTTAAATTTTTAAATAATTTAAAAAAATATAATTCATATTTTTATAGGTCTCATATGTAAAGCCTTTTTTTTAATTTTATTTCTCCATTTAAAATTATGTGAGCTTAGCATTTTTTCAAATAACAACTTTCCCATACATAAATTTTAAACTTTCCCATAATTTTTCAGGATATATAATAAAAATTTATATTTTTGAAATTTTGTTTTTTCATTTAAGATTATGTGATACATTTTTTTTTTCTTTAATAACATTTTTTAGAATAAATATTTTTTTATATTTATTTAGACTAAATATTTTTTCCCTTTTAAATAGCATTTTTTTATAAAAAAATATTTTCTTAATTTTTTTTTGATAATACATAGCAAATTTGTATTTAGAAAAGAGGTAAACAAGTTGGTTAGACAAGTAGGCATCTATGTAAGAGAAAATAAAGAAAATAATTAAATTAAGAAAATAATTAGATTAATCCAAAATTTGATTAAGTTGCTTAATTTAAAATAGTAATTGTATTTTAAAATTATATATGGATTATGAATCATAAATGAAAATAAAAAAATAATTAAATTAATTATATTGTTAAATTTAAAATAAAAATTATATATTAATTATAAATAAAAAGAGAAAATAAAAAAATTAATTATATTAATCATAAATTTGATCATTATCATTTTTTTAGATTAAGAAAGATAATATATAGTTATAATTTGTTTTAAAGGAGATGTTCATATTACATATGTAACATAACTCAATAAAATAATAATAATAATAATAAAACATTAAAATAATAAAAATAAATAAAAATAAATAAAAATTTAAGATTAAAAATAAAAAAATCTTTTATATTTATTTCATTCTATATAATGTATAAAATTGATTATATTAATTTAAATTCATTAATATATAAAGTTAATATATAAAATTGACCATGTAAAATATAATTAAGTTTTGATACTAATATTTATAATTATTTAAAATAATATTATTTTATTTTTTCAAAAGATGATAATAAAAAATATTACTTAAAGAAAGAGATGATGATCTTCAAATGATGAGTAATGATGAAAATATTTTAGAAGGAGATGATGATCTTCTTGTTCATAAGAATGATGAGTATGAAAGTGATGATGATATTTTATTATTTAAAAAGATGAAAAAAAAACAAAATAATTTAATATTTTTTTATTTTTTTAAACCATAAAAAATATTATTTAAAATGTTGATGATGATATTTTATTATTTAAAAAGGTAATGATGATGTATTGTTTTAATTTATGTTACCTTAAATTTTTAATAAAGAATTACTGGAATTGTATATTGGAGTTTGACTTTCATGGGTTTGAGATTATTTATTTATAAATTTTGTTAATATTGGACTTTGACTTTCAAACCCTTAGATTATTTGATTTATAAATTTCATTTGTAAAATTGAAATTTTAATAAAAAATGGTTTTTATATTTTTAATGGTTTTTTAATAATATAAATGTTATAACTTTTTTTAAATTTAATCAAATATCTTATTTTATTATTTAATTAATAATCTTATTTTAATAATACAAATTTTCTTCTTTATAACTATGTTAAAAAATAAATACATTAAAAATAAAAATAAAATAAAAAAACATAAATTTCCAATAATTATTTTTACATATAACAGGCGCTATCAAAATAGACAAAGAATTAAAAGATTATGTTTTAATCAAATACCACGTATAAAAAAATCAGCCTCTAAGTGCATCGACGCAATTATAAATGAACGAAGAAAATACGAGGATACAATGAAGTTCCTTTTCTTTTTTATAATTAGTGGCTTGCATAATTTGATTGGAATATACAATAGACGAGAGACCAAATCATTCAAAAGTTTTATAGAACAACTGATCGGTGAATTTATAAATCCCTAAGTATTACCACACGTCTTTGTTCAAATTTTATTGTTCACATCTTGAGATTTAAAAAACCATACATTACTAGTTAAAGTAGTACGGACACAGCGGCTACTATTTGATTAATATGGTCACCCTTACCCCATTAGGGTTAGGGTTATTACATGATTAATAATATTTTATTAATATTTTTAAAATGAATTATTATATAATAATGTTTTATTATTTTGGTTTTAGTAGAAGTTAATTATCATCATCAATGTATTAATCATATTTTTGTATTAAGGTATTACTATATAATGTATTAATAATGAATTACTACATTAATGTATTAATATTTTGTTTTATTAATATATTTGGGTGAATAGACTTTAAATCTAATATGGAAGAGATGTCCATGTAACATAATGTATTAAAATAATCAATAATAATATATATGTGTGTGTTAATGTATTACTATATAATGTATTAATAATGAATTACTACAATAATGTTTTATTAACTTATTAATACTTTGTTTTATTAATATATTAATATTTTAATAAATGATTACTACTTAATGCATGTATTGATAATGAATTACTACAATAATGTTTTATTAATATATTTGGGTGGATAAACTCTACAATAGAGTATGGGAGAGATGTCCATGTAACATAATGTATTAAAAAATAATAAATACTAATAATAATCTCTATGTAATGTGTGTATTTGGCATTGTATCTTTTTTGTTCTTTTACTGAAAATATGTTTGTAGTAAATATTGTACAAGGTTAAAATCTACATTTGGTATCAGAGTTTTGTTGGTGGCTTCGGGGAAACGCCTTTGTGATAAAGAGTTTGGCTCAGGACCGCAATAAGCCTTGTTATAGTGGGAGATCTGTGGTATTGATTTTTCAGGTGAAAAGAAATGGAGAATAGTTCAAAAATGGAGATCCAGAAGTTTAATGGGAAACGTTTTGAGCTTTGGAAGTTCAATATGGAAAATCTCTTGGTGGACATAGATCAGTGGATTGCGGTGGATCCAGATACTGCACCTACTAGAACTTTAGTGGATGACTGGAAAACGTTGGATCAGAAGGCAAAGAGCACAATTCAACTGTGTTTCTCAGATTCAGTATTACTGAATGTGTCAGAGGAAGCTACAACCAAATATTTATGGGATAAGTTAGGGAAGTTGTATTAGTTTAAGTCCCTAGTAAATAAACTATTCCTGAGAAAGAAGATGTATAACCTGAGGATGAGAGATGGAGACTCGATGTCATAGCATTTCAACGCCTTCAATACTGTGGTAAGTCAGTTAGTATCTGTTGAGATTAAAATTTCAGATGAAGATAAGTGTATCAATTTACTATGCTCTTTACTAGACTCATGGGATAGTCTGGTTGTGGCATAGGTAGTAATACAATTGCCTTGAAGTTTGGTAGGAATAAATATGAAGTCTTTGACATGTTTAAAGAGTTTAAGGATCTTGTTGAGAATCAAAAAGAGAAAAAAATTAAGGTGTTGAGGACAGATAATGGAGGAGAGTTCTACGAGAATTAATTTGAAGAACTCTATAAGAAGTGTGGTATAGAAAGGAAAAATAATACTCCATATACACCTCAACAGAATGGAGTTGCAGAAAGGATGAACATGACGCTAATGGAAAAATAAAGGTGCATTCTTAGTGGTGACGGGTTAGGGAAAGAATTTTGGGCAGAGGCAGCGGGTACTGCATGTTACCTGATCAACAAATCACCCTCATCAATGTTGGATGACAAGACTCCACAAGAGATATGTACTAGTAAGAAACTCTCTCTCACACATCTCAAGGTATTTGGTTGTGAGTCCAATGTTCATGTTCCAAAGGAAAACATGAGTAAGCTAGATAAGAAGGATGAAAAGTTTATATTTATTGGGTATAAAGATGGTCTCAAAGGATATAAGATTTGGAACCCAAAAACTATGAAGGTTTTGTATAGCTAAGATGTGGTATTTAGAGAAATGAAGGATCATGTTAAACATGATGTCCTACCAAGAAATGAAAAACTAGAGAAAAAAGAGTTTGATTTAAAGGATGATGAATCAAACTCTACGAAAGAACAAGAATCAAAAGTAGAAGATCCTCATACTCTAGTATTGAGGAGAACAGTTTGAAAAATAAGGCTACTTGAACGGTATACTCCATCTGATTTCCATTCAATCTTTGCTTTGTCTATTATTGATGATGATCCTAGAACTTTCAGGGAGTAAGTGGATTCAAAGGATGAAAAACTCTAGAAAAAGGCCATGGATGAAGAAATGACAACCTTGGATAAGAATGAGGCATGGGATCTAGTGGAGTTGCCGATTGGAAGAAATACCATTGACAACAAATGAGTATTTAAAAAGATGCTGAATGCAAAAGGAAAAGTGGAGAAATACAAAGATTGGTTAGCAACAAAGGGTTATTCCTAGGTTGAGGGAATTGATTTTGGTGAGATTTTTTCTCCTGTTGCCAAGTTAACTTCTATTATATTTCTGTTATCTATTGCTGTTGCATTTGATTTTGAAGTAGAACAGATGGATGCGAAGACAACATTCCTACATGGGGATCTGGAATAAGAAATCTATATGAAGCAACTAGAAGGCTTTGTTGTGAATGGAAAGAAGGAGTTGGTAAGCAAGCTAAAAAATTCCCTGTATGGTTTAAAACAATCACCAAGGATGTGGTATCAAAAATTTGATACTTATATGCTGGGACTTTCCTTCAAAATAAGAAAAGAGGATCATTGTGTGTATTTTAAATTAATTGATGATCATTTGATTTATTTGGTCTTGTATGTGGATGACATGTTGCTGATAGGAAACAATACGGAGATTATCCACGATGTGAAAACTCAGTTGTCCTCTAAATTTGACATGAATGATCTCGGTGCTGCAAATTTCATTTTGGGCATGGAAATTAAAAGAGATTAGCAAAAGATGAAACTCTAGTTAAATCAGAGAAGATATCTTGAGATGATATTGCAGAGGTTTAATATGCAGAAATGTAAACCGGTCCGGGTCCCTATTCTTGTAGGTGTAAATTTATCTGCAGATCAGTGTCCCAAGACACAAGAAGAGGAGGAGGACATGTCTCATGTTCCTTATGCGAGTGCGGTTGGCAGTTTTATGTATGCAATGGTTTATACTAGACCAGAAATTGCATATGCAATGAGATTTTTGAGCAGGTATATGTCAAAACCAGGGAAGGAACATTTGACAACAATAAATATGCTTTTCAGGTATTTGTGTGGCACTGCTAGCTATAGATTATGCTACCAAGGAAGACCAATATTGGATAAAGTGTTCGATATACATGGATTTGTGGATGCATATTGAGCTGGAGATATGGATAGTAGAAGATATACAAGAAGGTATGTGTTTAACCTGTTTAAAGGAGCAATCGGTTGGATGAGAAAAATACAATCTGTAGTGGCACTTTCAACTACAGAAGCTGAATACATGACAACCACTTATGCAAGCAAGGAAGTAATATGGTTACAAATATTGTGTTCATGTATTGAGTTGGTACAAAAATATGTAAGGATAGATTTTGATAGTGAGAGTGCAATTTTTCTGGCGAAGAACCTGTATTATCATTCAAAGACAAAACATATTGATATTCAATATCACTTTGTGAGAGAAATGGTTGAAGAAAATAAAGTGTTGCTGATGAAGGTGGACACTTTGAAGAATGTTGCAGATTCATTAACAAAATCTGTGAGCATTGAGAAGTTCTCTTGGTGTAGAGGATCTATGGGCATTGTTGACTATGTAACCATGTAACCCCCTATATGCAAAGAAAACAACAAGTGGGAGAATGTTGGGTATGTGTTATATTATTTGCACGATTAGATCTAGTGGTTTCTACGTTGCACCAGGCACGTGGGGAGGTTGCAGGGGGGTGCTACCGGTGGCACCATTTTTAAAAATGCGGTAAAAAATTGGACCCCCCAAAAAACAAGAACTCGACAAAGCTCTCGTTAAGTTGGTAACTATGTTAATGTTGCACTCTTACTGTGATAATGCATTAAAAAGACTAAAATAACCAACAATTTTTGCCAATTCAAGATCCACACAAAGAAATTTTTCAGATCCCATAATATTCACCTCTACCAATTCGATAATAGGGAGTTTGATTTGGTAGATCAAACTATCGACTAGTTCAGGCGACTAGGTGCACCTGGGGTACCTGTGAGAAAATCTAATGCTTTGATGAAGATTTATTTGTATTGCAACCTATGACAATAATTGTGTCCTGATAGTATTTAAAATGAACACTGGAGGATGATAATATAATCTCCTATAAATCTTGGTTTGATGCGTTTTAACAGGAGATGTCCTCCAACTTTTCACTTATTAATGCCAATCTTTTCGAACTTGTGTGATGATTTGTCAAGATTAAAAGCATAATAAATGTGCATTGGGATAGGGAGTGAAGGTGGCAGAGATGGACGAGGGCGAAAAATGCTTTGAACTTTTTTGAACCAGAGAGTCTGTGAACCCGCGAATCTGTGACAACAACAGGTGAAGAATCAAATAAGTATGGAAAGGTGGGGCACCATACAGACTCATCGTAGGTAGAGTGAAGCTTGTGAGTTCGAGGAGTCCAGGGTCGAATTATATATCACGAAATTTTTGGGTGAAAGATGTATATCACGGAACACGGGGCATGAGAGTTCGATAACGCCAACTTGGGAATCCATGGTCATAAAATTGGCCAAGTATGGAAAGGAACGTCCGTCGGTCAGACTCGTCATGTGAGTATATAGATGGAGATGAGGATCTTTCAGTCCGCTAACCCACGATCATAGAAATGTGACTAAGTATAGAACCAGAAAGGGATAATAGAGGGGATGAAGAAAAGGGAAAAACGGGTAAGTATAGAAGAGGGAAAAGAAAGGGAGAAAATAAATTTATCCCTCACACAACAACACTTAGTATGGTAATTATCAAGCGATAGAAACACATTAACTATGGGAAAAACCTTCTCAGCTTTGAAATATACTTGGAGCTCGACAAACTCTGGTTCAAGTTTAAAAAGAATTTGTTTATATTTATTTCAATATTATTCTTATTATTTTATTTTAATAGTATTTTTGTGGCCCAAATATAAACCATGTTCCAATTCGAAGGTTGTTTTCGGCTCACAAATTTTTCTCAAACCCATAAGCAATAGAAAAAATATATGACTTAACATTTTTATATGCAAGCATATTCTCAAATATGACAATCTTTAATATATGCATAATATTAAATAGGGACATGACGTCAACACCTTTGTAGATAACTGTGGGATAGCATAATGTTGCTTTCTTACTGTGATAATTCCTTAAAAACACTAAAATAACCAAATTTTTTTCCCAATTCAAGATCCACACAAAAAAAATTCAAATCCCATAATATTCACCTCTGCCAATTCGATAATAGGGAGGTTGATTTGGTAGATCAAACTATTGATAAGTTTAGGCGACTAGGGGGCACCTGGGGTGCCTGTGAGAAAAGATAATCCTTTGATAAAGATATTTTTGTATTGCAACCTATCACAATAATTGTGTTTTTGATACATTGTTTAATGTGTTGAAACATTATTTTAAGTGTTAAACTTCTTGCAACAGATCATTCATTGAATTTTTTTTTGTTTCCCTCCGTTTTTTACCTTTATTATGTCACTTGTTTGACATTGGTGTAACAGTAGGAAAGGAACCCTCATCCATATCCTCTTTCTAATATCTCCATTCTCTTGTCTTCGTGAACCAACCCTCTAACTGAGAAACAAATTGAAAAGAACGAGCATTCCAAACTTGTGGTGGCCTGGCTCTGCCATTTAGCATCCAGGGGTAGACTTTAGGACCAACAACAACTGTGAAGTTGTTTACACATCTCTACAGGTAGTTCAATCAAGGAATAGAGAAAGTGAGTCATAACTATAGTTTTGAGGATGTGTTTGTGTAAAAGAAGCATTGAAAAGCTAAAGAGAAATCAATGGAGGGTTGTTGAAATAAAGTTATTGTACTGCCAATTTGAGCGTAAGTATAACACTGCCGAACTTGAAATTTATTTTTGTGTGATTGATAGCATATTTCCATTTGACTTCAGCTAGCATATATCTTTTTTTTTTTTTTTCAAAATATTTCCAAAAACTAATTTTGGTAATTTCATTAATCAAGAAAAACTAATTAAATGAAGTACATATTACATTTGATTCACAAAGCCTGCATTAAAAGGCAATGTAGGTCATGTATATTCTTTAAGGTCATAGAAAAAGTGCTAGGATACTGAATCTATTATCCAATCATAATACAAAAACCAGGCCCATGAGAACCTTGAACTACAACATCAAAGCACATGATCAAAATTTTGGCAAACACAACACAAGCAAAAATCAACAAGGAATGGGCATTGTATCCCTTCTATAACCAAACTCTCAAATGGGCACCAACAAATTCGTTGATTGCTATATTAGTATGAAGCAAGATCACTATGAAAATTTTCTTATGATATTACTATGAACCAAGATTACCTTGACCTAACAATGTTCCAACATTACTAGTTCTGGAAAAAAATGTCAGCGTTTAACTTAATGGACATTGAACAATGCAAAATTTGTAATATTATTGAAAATGTTTGATGGCTTTGTTTAGAAGAGCAAGCCATTTTGACATCTCAAATGATGGACCTGATTTATTCACAATTGGGTACTTTGTATGAGGTTTATCCTCATGCTTTTCATTCCTGGACTCAACAATCTTATGCGTGTTCAGTTCACTTTGCCATGGTAGTGGAAAAATTTATTCATGTCTTGATTGGGTAACATGGATAGAAACATATCACACTATTTCATTTCTTGTCAAGGCATGGCATGCAATTTTTTTTTTGTTTGGGTTCAACCGATATGCAGTATGGAATTGTCCTCATTTAAGGTAAATTTGCTATGGACACAGAAGTCATGCAACATGTAGAAAATCTTTTCCTTTTTTAGCAGGTATATTTCATATGGCAATTCTGTCAACTTAGGAAACACATCTTGCAATACAGGTTGTCTAATTGTACAATGTACAATTGTGTTGTTGAGGTTTCAGATGACAACATTAATGCAATGACTATATATGTAAGGGAATTTGGCACCACATCATAGACAATCAATTATGCCATCATTTATGAACGTAGAGGCAGAAGCAGGAGAATTGCAATTAACACATATAGGCTCTAAGGGGGTCGAGTAGGCATTTGCTGCAACCAGAACACCCTCAACCTGCACACATGAACATAGTAGTTAATATATTGAACAATATAATATGTATGTGTACAACAAAAAAGATGCACAAAGCTGTTGGAGACATTTTTTTTGTGTAAATTGTTTTTGGAGGTGTATATGTATACGTACAACAATTATGGAGCTAGTTAGTTTCTTGAGATCCTGTACTATGTCTGTTTGCAATTTTGTTACAAATGTTGCTTGGGTTGTGAGAAATATCATTTCTTTAACATCTCTTTTCTTCGTTATGTTTTGGAGCAACATAATTGGAAATTGCCCTTTATGCAATTGTTGTTCCATTGAGGAAAAAAAATCTGCATAGGTGTCGAACAATTGTAGATGCAACATGGAATAGTTTAATAGTTATCTAAGATGTCTGAGATATATGAGCATGTCAAAGCAAAGGACAAAAAAAAAAGGGTATGGAAAACAATACCATTTCCTTGTCGTTGTCCGAGTTTCCATATTTTATATAGAGAATATGTTGTGAGCCAACTTTTCTTGCAAATGTGATAGCTGCACCAATGGTTCCAATTGGGTAATTGTCGTTGTTCTCTACAAATTGGCTGATTGTTGTGTCTCGTACGAAATGATATTTTGAGAAAACGTGGGAATTTTTTTGACAACACTTGTTTCATTGAGCAATATAATTCGATCACAATCACCACGGTCATATACTATTTTTGGTAATATATTGAAATTTGTAATGGACATCCCATTACCTGGCAAGATCTTCTCTGCATGTTTCTGTACAATTTGTGTAGGGATAGTGAGTGTAATTGTCATCATGGCTTCGTTGTCTATCATGTCTGCACGCATAATGCATCTACTTTTCTTTTCCTTGTCTAAGTAAGTGCTATACACGACCATTATGTCTCTGATGAACAGTTTTCTAGTTTGACAGTTGTTCAAGCCTTCTATTGATAATATATTGGGTGGTATAAGGTTAGACTTGGTGACATTTTTTTTTGAACAAGAAAAGTAATGTGAATGGTAGTTTGTATATATATCCTTTTTTTTTTCATCAATGTACAAGTAGATGCACAATTTGGATAAAGTATGCAGGTTAGATTTTTGTAACCATACCTCTTAGTCTCTGGACCTTGCACTATGTTGGGTGTTTCACTTGTACTTGTTGAAAGTTCGTGTGAACTAACAAAACATGTGTTGTAAATGACATAAACATATTTACCATGGCATAGTAGAATAAATAACTAAGGATATTTGTTTCCTAAACATAGCAAGAGCATAATCTATGATTATTTACCTTTGGCCGTGTCGTTGTGTTGATGTTTGCGATGATTGAATAGCCATGCCCATGTCACTTGTCCAACCTTTTCTGATGCAAACATGTGTACATCAAACATGAAAACAATTAAATATGCATACACATTGTATATTGTTCATAATTGATATGTATGTACATTAAGCACATGCATTGTGTTTGATTTAGTATTATTGTTGGTATACCTTTTGGAAGATTGTACTTCAACTTCCTCAGTTGTGGCACATAAGGCTTCATCGTCTTGTTCAACTAGTTTTTTTTTTTTCAATGTAGCAATGCAAAGAATACAATGGACATGAAGCCAAGTTGCTATGTAGGAACACATGTAAAAAAGATTGAACACAATTTTATTTATTTCAATGTAGCAACACAAAAAATACAATTGACATGAAGATAAGTTAATATATAGGAAGATATGTAGTATCTACATATAAAAAAAATGACCTACAAATCAGTAGAATAAATATACACAAAAAAATTGAAATACAAAGCAATGGAATATGGAGTATGGGTAGAAGCTTGCACCTTTGTATGTCTTCTTCTACATTTCTGGTTAAGAGTTCTTTGTCTTGTCTAGTTATTATGTTTGTTTCAATGAAGGAAAGTACAAAATACAATGAACATGAATGTAAGTTGGTATGTAAGGAAAAACAAGGAATATTTACATGTAGTAAACTAGAATCAAAGGAATAGAGTAACGGATAGTGTTAGAAGCATGTATCTTTGTTTTCCTAGATCCATGTCTATGTCTATATATAATTCTTTTTGTCCAAAATATATTACAAACCAGAAAAAACTAAGAAGTTGGATGATTCTAGCTGAATAATTTGGTTTTGTGCAACAAGCTAGCCATATATGCTTTGAGACATAGAAATATGATTTTGTGATATGCTTGATGTATATTTCATAATTCAAGTACAATACAAATTGTATCGTGATCAGACCAGTATGTTTCTAAGATAAAGAGGTTGTATTGTGAACTTGACACATTTGACCATACATGGTCAATAAGTGTGTTTTGTACATGACTTATCTTATCCAAAAGAAAGCGGAGACTGTAATTGCACATGTAGTTTTCCAATTCTTTTGTTCTGGAATTATTTTGTAGCATGTCAATATTGAAGTCTCCTAGAATAATAATGGTTCTGTTCAGATGTAAATGTTGTAAAGCATTTGAAACAACATTCAATATGTTGGAAAATGTTGCATGCAAAGCGCCATAGAGATTCAATATTGAAATTTCTACTTCATGGAAGATTACTCTTGCTAGTACCATCTCAACATTGTTTTCTTCAAAATGCATATGCTCCAAAATTGTATATGTTTTTTCACTAATATCATGTCACTCCATGTGTAATGTAACTTGATATGCAATTGTCATTTGGAAATTGCTTGTTTTGCATGCATACTATTATGTATGTTTCCTGCAAGCACACAATATCTGATTGCATTGTGTCATGGTCATTGAGTATGTCATCCATATGTGCATGTAGGCTTTGTGTGTTAAGTAAGAGAATTGATACAAATGAGTTTGTTTGTATGGATTGGTAATCATATTGTAGATGTCATTTTGCGGTAGTCCAAAGGCATTGCATATCAATATCAATTTTATGTTTTACTTTGAAGTTATCTTTTGTAAGAGCTCTTAGAAAATACAAGGAGTCTATGCTTCTGACATGGGACATCGTCGTGTACACAAGTCCATGTATTCGAATTCCAGTAGGGTCAAACACACCACTATTAAGTGTTAGCCCTTGTGATCCGTGGATTGTACGTGCACATGCAAGTTTAATTGGAAACTGTTTTCGAATCTTCAGTTGACTTATCTTTGCCGATGTCGATACTGGTTTTGATATTCATAAGACAGATGTGTAATTGTGCACAATGTTTGAATTATATAGATAAGCTAACTTGTTTTCTTGTCTGTGGCCAATATGCGGGTCATGTAACTTAATATAGAGGGCATCAAATTTTTCTATTTTGGTATAAGCTTTTAGTATTCCATCTACACCATTTACCAAGCCATCCTATGAATCATATTTGCAGGCATATATTTCAACTAGTATGTCTAATTTCAAGACAAGTTGCAAAGGAAAAGTGGTTGTATGTTGATTACATGGTACATTGCCATAGTTCTCTTCTTCAAGGTCAATTGAATTGATTACGATATCATCGCCAAGCATGAGCGATAGCATGTACCTGTTATGCATTGAAGCATCCTTGTTGAGCCTCTAAATTGACATCCCCACTACCCTATTATACTCCTCATCTATACCTTTTTGGCTTACCTAAGCTTGGATAAATGACAAAGAACACTACCATTAGCCATTGATGAGGTCATAAGGTAAAGTATAATTAATTCATGCATTTTTGTGGTTTATTGAGCTAGGAGACTAAATGTTTCATGTACTAATGTTTTAATTTGCCATGTATAACCTTTGACCTCTAGATGAGTCCAGCCTTTATGTACCAGCTCAACCATCCGATACTTATGCACCAGATTGCCACTGTCTGAATCCGGTACCAACGGCCGCAAACTATTGTGATTCGGTACCAACCACTTGTGCATTGTTTGGATCCAGTACCATTTACCGAATCTCACCTGTCACAATCCGATACTAATACATAAAGAAGAATATACCAAGTTTAGCTCCAGACCGTGCCCAAGATAATTGTTAGATGTTTGTTGAATCATCAAAGCTCTAGAAAGGTTATGTTAAGCTAGTTTGTTTATTTGCTTCATCCTCATACACTTCGTGTGATGAGGATGAAGCTTAAAATATGTAACTGAATATATAAATTTGACAATTGAGTGATTTGTAAAGATTTCACCTCCTTGTGTTTCACGACTAAGACTGTTTAAATAGTCATGGCAAGGATGGTGGAGGGAGTAGAGATTTAGTATAATCCAGCATGTGAAGCAGTGTTACATATTGCAGAACATGTTTTGATTTGAATTTTAATAGGAGGATGTCAATTATTTCCAGGTCTTGATCATTTATGAATGAATGTGAGTTGAGTTGTTAGCATAGTTTGATTCTATGTTTTGAAATTTCTGTAAGAGGATGCGTGGATTGAAAGAAAGCTTACTGTAGACTCCAGTCGCTGACCTGTTGAAGCGACAAGGGCCCACCACCCAAAAAAGGTCAACATCCTCATAGATTAGTGTTAGTAGTTGATTTCAATAGTATAAATGTTAGACTAGCTGAAGCTTTGATCTTTTCAGATGATAGCAGTATAGTTCAGTTTAGGCTTCGATTGCTTAGAGATCTTTTTGCATATGCTCTATTTCTGTTTTTATGAATTTTTTTTCATTTCATGGACATAAATGTTGGTAGCAGTAGTCAGACATATTTGAAGGAGAACTAGTGAAGTTCACAATAGCACATTGTGAGCCACAACATACTTAGTATATTGACTATTGAACTACCCATGCTATGTCTTGATGATTGATGTGTGATTTCCCTTTCATAAGTGTGATTGCATAGTTAGTTTTCTGGGTTAGATAACATAGTTGATCTGTCAAAAGAACTCCATCTCATACTTGCATGTGCCATAATGGAGTAGATATCCCCTTTGTGAAAGACAACCAAAGTGTGTTTTGATTTGCTAGTTTGTTTTATTTCCAGCATGCATAATCTAGAATAGTTCTATACTCATGACATTATAATTACCTTTCTTACTAGTGTCTTGTAACTCTGTTGATTACGAATCCCGGATTGATAATTAATGAGTGCATTATACTAAACATATAAGTAGCACACCAATCCCTATTGTTGTAGAACAGGTAAGGGAAGGTTGGGTCTTTTGGTGCAGGTTGCATGCACCTTGAATTGATATATGTTAAGTCATCACATGTTTGGATGTTTGTCCGCATTCTATTCAGAATTGTAATATATGTTTCATTTGTTTGGTGCATTGTAGTATGTAATTCAAATCATTTTATATTGTCTTTCCAAAAGTCATGCGTCACTATTTGCATATTATCTGTACTGTTTGCATATGTGCCATTTTTTTGGTAATGCGATACAAAATCTGCAAGGAAAATATGCGTCACTGTTTGTATATGTGAAAATATTGTCTTTCCAAAAATCACGTGTCATTGTTTGCATATGTGCCATTTTTTTGGTAATGCGATACGAACTTTGCAAGGAAAATATGCTTAATAGGAGATGAACGCTGGAGGTAATAATCAATAATAGAGTGACATATCATGTCCTTTGAATTATCAGGCTCTTGTTCTAGCAAAGATGGTGGTTTAAGAACAAATTTGTGTTTTTCAAGTGGAGATTTTTTTACGAAGACACATTTACTTGAACTACAGTTCAGAGGAAGGGAAAGTGCAATGTGGACTTCTTGTTGAGAATATATTTGTTGAAGATTAAGCAATGTATTTCCAAGTGTATGTATCATTTTCATAACATCAATATGAATTTTTTCATGTTCTTTGCGTATTCTTCTGAATGCACGTGTCATAGATATGTCAACCTTTGTCATGTACGAGGTACAATATGATCTTGCAGCATATGCATTGAGGACATACTATGCCTCTATATTTGCATTCCACATAATTGGCATGTCCTTGGAGAAACTGTTGTTCCAAATAAATGAAATTTTTCGTTTAAGAAAAACTGTTGGTTGTTTAAGTGTAGATTGTATCACTTGGATGTACTCATCTTCTGTTAGATTTAGCTCTACCAAGAAGTCTTAAAATCTCATTAAGTCATCAAAGTCTTGTCGTTCTAGAAATGCGAACAAAGATTTATAGTTCTCAATGAGAACATTATCCTCTAAACTAATTGGTTCTATTATTCTTGTTGTTTGCATTGGCGACACAGGGAAGTTGTATCTGCAATGTGAATTTTTTTATTTTTTACAACTTCTTGTATGATAATGTCTATGAACTTTGGCAAGTTCTAGATTCAAATGATCTGTGTTGCATGTTATGTATTTGTTCAGAAAATTCTCTATTTGTGAGTTGTTGTCATTTCCATAGACCGGTACAACCTCTATCCATAATAGTGTGGGGTCATGTTCACACCCTCTATTATGGAACTCAGTCACAAAATAGTAGTCCGATATTTTTTTGAATAACATTTCATCATGACATATCAATTGCCTTAGAGCATTTATTTTATGTCTATAGTAACGAGTACATGTCATTGGGTCTTTTCTTACGAGGTAGTCAATGCCATCATTTTCCAATGTATCAGTTTGTCTTTTCCTTTTCCTATTCTTATACAATGCAGACACCGTAGCCACCAATGGATCCCAGTGATGCTCTACACTTGTAAATGTGATGAAAAAAGTTGGGGGTCCCAATTGTCAGATCTTTGCAAATATAGTTTTCTTGTTTTGTTGCAAGTAGTAAGGAGAGATGCGAATGTTTTTGAAATCTATGTATCCAATATCAGATTTTAGGATTTTTTCTAGGTTTTTTTTGTACTTGACATCTCTGGCCAATAAATTTCTTCCTTGTAGCTAACCTTTTCTTATTCGCACCCACATGAAAGAGAGCACTTGCTCAATTATTATGTGCATTGTTTTGAAAAACACATTTGTTATGTGACAGGAGAAGTCACCGCTTGAATGTAGCAGTTCCCATCAAATTATTTTTGGGTAGCTGAATCATTATGTGATGTCACTAGGACGTGGATCTCCATATAACAGTGTTGGGAAGTTCATTTCCTCAACAAATTTGTCCTTGAATATTCCAAGTGGGTGTTTCCCTTCAGCAGGTGCAATTTCAACAATCTTGTCTTGCAATTCATGAATGTGTTGTGAGTCAGTGAATCCATGTATCGATGTTTTAGTAGGTCTTTCATTCTCTAATTCATTTCTTGTATCAAATTCACTAGTAGTGTCAAAAGTTTGTGCAGAGTTGTCATTCCCTTGTTCAAGAACATTGTTCCAGGTATCATTTATACAAATGTTGTGTGCTTTGTATAGGGATCTGGAACATAATGCTTTCATGACAACGTGCACACACACTTTAGCTATCTGGTATGCATTCTTGTATTGCAAGCATCTTTTGAGAGCTACAACAATTGTCATTGTCTCACCAATGAATTGTGGCAGGGCTTTTTGCACAACATCTAGTTGGACAGGGACATTAATAATTGATCCCGTTAAGCCCAAGGACCTGATTTGTGCAAATGCAATTCGCAGAGACACACGTCTCTCTTCAAGTTATGTACGTGTACTTACATATGGTATTTGTGTGTTACATATTATTTGGTAAGGTGTTGCAAAGTGTGGCAATTTTCCATTTTTCAAGTGATTGTTTACATGGAAGACACATATTTCTACTGGAAAATGTTCTATCATTTAGTGTCAAGCTGAGGTATTCTTTTTGCAAGTTAGGGGTGAAAGACTTATTGTTTTTTGCGAAATTGAATTCCTTGCAAATAGCACATGCAATGGAAGGAGTGTCTTTAATTTGTTTAATATAGATCTATTTTGCATCTGTCTTTCGTAGACAAGGATGCATAGTAAGTGTTTGTTGGTTTTCAATGCTAGCAGTGCATGGTGTTGGCTCTAGGATACGATATGTTATTTTTCCCTCTCGGTCAGTATCATGACCATTGTGGGATATGTAGTTGCACATGTTTCTCTTACGTATCTGTTTTTTCAACATGTGGTAAGTTAACTTATGGTTTCCACGTAAAACTAGTTTCACTTGTTGACAAGTCATGTTGAAGGTGGAATCAACATTTTTTATGAGAATTGCCTCCTCACCATGATCTCGATGGTGCAAATGGTGATGTTCTTTGTGATTGCACATGTGATGTTTTTGTTCAGTAGAAAGTGCGAAAATGCGATCGTGTTGTGCACGAACAATTTTTTTTAGGTTGTGATATGTGAGTTTGTGTTTCTTGGTCGAGCTCCCTTTCACCTCATGATGACCGGTTGTACAACTCAAAGGTCTAGAAGGAAGTGTACCAATGTATTTATTTCTTTCACGTATGACCTTTTTCAAGTTGTGATAAGTCAATCTATGTTTTTTGTTTAAGATATGTATGACCTAATGACAATTATGATGAGTTTCATCCTAATTAGACAATATGTGATGCTTCTGCAGATTCAATGTGAGTTGGGTGGCATGGAGAGTGGATCTTGAACTGGAAGTATTTCTTATCAAAGGTTGATAATGGATGTGTGGTGTATCTGTTTTCGATGATATGATGTCAATTGTTCGATCGTAGTTTGAATAAATATAGTAGGAATGGATAGTACTATCTGATAGGGTTAACCAGAACTAGATATTTACTCTGAATATGATAGATATCCATTGTAAACAAAATGTTCCACCCTCTAGATTTCCTTTCTCATATGGCATTTCCATGTTTACAAGGTATTGTTATCAACTTCCAATTATCGACATGCTTTCTATGAGATATGGTAAAAGGTGTTTATGCAAGCAGTTAAATGTCTATTGACTTCCACCTATAATTGCATTGCAAAATGATTGCACAATGTAAAGGCACAGTGAATGCACATCAAACTTTGTTGCTATCAAATAACAAATTGCATTGAATAGACTAACTCCACAAGTAAATGCAATAGTTGTTGCTATGTGCAATCCATGGGAGTGCATATGATGCATAATTAGTTTCCAATGCGATTGAAGGTCTTTGCAAGTGATGGACAAGTAAATTACAAGTCCTTCAAGATTGCATATGGATAATTTTTTATAGAGTAGTGGTTCATAATGACCACTTAGAGGATTGACATCATGTAACAAGATGCAATATGGATCCCTAGATGCAATTTTGTTGAATAGTAGATACCTTCTTTTTCTTGTTAATGACCAAATTCCAATTGATATATTTAGCCACTATATACAAAATGTATCTCCCCAAAGTCCCCTCTCATGTGTAGGCAGAGTTGTAGATGAAAACAACCACATCTTTGAAAAATACGTACTGACATCATGTATTCCATGCAATTGGCAAAGAAAATCAAATTCCAATTTGTATTGATACGACTCTAATGCCTCAACGCCACCATTTTATAAACAAGCCAAGAAATGATCTATCAATCCATTGTGCAGCTCGGTCGAGGATTAATGGAAATTCCATAGAACTTGAAATGCATCGAAGAGGCAATCTCCCACAACATACGAGAATGCATCTAATTTAAAAATCACGTTGTTATGCAATGCCTGGTCGATGTTGTCATGTGCAATGGAGTCTGTATCTATTTGATAGCATTCAACATATATTACTTGCTTCATATTTTAAGTTGTGATTTTCAAGATGTTTCTTAGCTATGTTTAGATAATATGCAAATAGGAAAAAAGAAAAAGACAACTATAAGTTTGGAATTGCATACCAATTCCGCTCTGTATCCTTCAACCTTATTCGTTTCAAATTCAATGCTCCCTGGTTTCTATAGCATATGACAAACAAACAAATCTATAGTGAGCGATGAACCATATAGAGGAGATAAAGCAAATTAAACAACACTATAAATTTTCTTTGTACAAAGACTGAGTATGTAAGACACAATTTTTGATCTTATTTTAGTTGTGCATCTTATAAGCGTTTCAATAGCCATTGTATATAGATTTACAATCCTATTCATCATTAATTTTCATCCCCACTCTTGATAAATCAACACTAAACAGATCTGAAATGACTTGTTGATGCCTCCCACTCAGAAAACTTGCATAGATGGTCTGTGGGATAAAAAAGAGAGGAAGAACTAGGCATTATGGACTTTTACCACAGGAACAGAACCATCACATAGCACAACTTCTTAAGGTTTCAATTATCTTACAAGATGAAGAAGATATTCTAAGATGTTTCAATTATATTACAAGATGAAGAAGATATTCTAAAATTGGGCACTGGGAAACTCATTTTGAGACAAATCAATGAACTATCTATTCAGGTTACAAAGAATCATTTCCAAAAGACGAGGTCTAGATCTGGAAATGGTGATGGAAGATGCTTTGGAAGACCCAAAGTCCAACATAAAACCAACAACTATATGTGGTTTTTCCTCAGAGAATAAAATATTCCCTTGTCATAACCTGCAAAGAAGGGATGGCAAGGTCCTTGTAGATGCTTGCTCCGTAATGAAAACTCTAAATTCTTTTGGAGAATCCCTTTGCATTTCCATTTTCCAAAGAGCTATGCTATGATGTCCAAGACATGAAAGTGGGCATATGTGATTGGAAGGGGACAACCTGAAAAATGCACTAAACACATGGTTTCAGGAACAAAAAGATGAGGAGAACATCCCAATTCCGTTTTTATATGTCACTATGGCTGTGACAGAGGCAGGTTCTGTATTCAACATTCACCTGCAAAGGCGACAAGATTTCTTGTTCAACACTTTTGGGGATAACAATTTATTATTGTTTCTTTGATCCTAGTAATCACATATAAGGATGTTTTGTAAGAGAATTTCCACTCAGGTATTATTTCTAGTTTTTTTTTAGCATTTATTTTGATTTTCAACACTTCCTAGTATTGAAAATTCTTACCTACAAACTGCAAATAGTAAACAACAAACAATGAATAGGAATGAAACCATGGTACTGCAACTTACTTGTGAATGGAGAATGACAAAAGCATAGTTGCAATTGCGGGTGAAAATATCAACCTTGCAAACTGCAACAATAGGTCCAAATGCGGATGCAAGACACCAACCTTGCAAAGTTGAAGCAAACAAGGGCAAGCAACAAACACCAAACCAGTGAGCGAGCACCAAGAAGTCCAACTGCAGCTGCAGGACCTCAACTTTGCAAAGTTGAAGCAAACAACAATAAGCAACATCCAACGAACCAATGAGAAAGCGTGAACCAATGATGTCGGTGGAGAACAATATTGCCCAAATTCATTGCAGACAAGATTGTATCCAAAATCAGAGAAAAATGTATTGTGACAGACCTGTTAAGTAAACATTTAAAGTTTTAAGGCCTGTTAAGTAAACATTTAAGGCTCTCAGGACTGTTTAAGGGCATTGCACTATGTAAACATTTAAAAAAGAATGCAGCGTGTCAAGCCTCTTTACGTACTTAATAATAATAAAAATGCTTCTTTAAGTACTTAATAATAATAAAATTTCGAACAATAGGGAGTATGTAAAAAGTTATAGTCAAAGGACAAACTAATATGAAGTCAACGAATTATCGATGGCTATTGTCCTTCTATGTCTACGTACTTAATGTCGATGCTCAAAACTTTGAATATCTAAACATTTAAATAAAAATAATAAAAATTCAAAAAGATTGTACATGATCATTTATAATCAAAGTACAAACTAATATGAATTCAACTAATTATCGATAGCTATAATGCCTCTAAGCAGGGAATAATAAATACATTTTTTCAAATAATTATGAATAGGTAAAAAATTGTCAACATTTTTTCTAAGATACATCAAAATGGGTATATAAATCGTGGAAACTGTCAAATTTGACGGGCTGATCGGATTTGAGGTTCCAACTGTGTATGGATGCATGCATTATGCCCATATTTCAAATTCCAACCTTGTATAGAGAGGTATACGACTTCATGATTTGTCTTTTTCCAATGAAAGTTTCGATATTCATAGCCATGGCAAAAGCAAAGGGAGTTTCACTCGCATTCAGGTAAGCGTTATTCATTTGCGTTATACAGAGTACGTAATAAATGCAATAATAAATATTTTTGTTAGATCAAGTGTCCAACATAATAACTGTATTTGTGATACTCGCAAGAGCCGGAGGTGTGACCTTCGAAATCCAGAACAAGTGCGCATTCACAGTTTGTGCAGCCGGTTCACTCGGCGGTGGGAAATGGTTGGGGAGAGGGTAGTCGTGGATGCTTCAAGTCCCCGCTGATACAGAGCAGGGAAAGTTTTGGGGGCACACGGGGTGTTCTTTCGACGACAACGGCAGTGGCAGCTGCAAAACTGGGGACTGCGGGGGTCTAATTTGTCAAAGATTGGGAAATCCCCCTGCGACTGTGGTCGAGTACTTTCTCAATGGTTCCAAGAACCTCGACTACTATGATATCTCTCTCATAGATGGATTCAACCTTCCAATGTTGATCACGCCCTTCGACTTTAACTGTGATGTAATCACCTGCAATAACAACATAAATGACATTTGCCTCAATGAATTGAGGGTTTCCGATGGATGCGAGAGCGCTTGCGTTGCTTTCAATACATCACAATATTGTTGCACGGGGGATTTTATTGATAGTTGCGATACAATAGATTATTCACAACTTTTCAAGGGCCAATGCCCCCAGGCGTCCATTTATGCAGAAGATGATGGCTGCAACATTTTCACTTGCCCCGCAAGCAGTAACTATACAGTTGTGTTGTGTGACGGTCCTGCCACCCCACTTCAAGGTCAACGCTCTATTCTACTGTGTGACCACGCCTGAGAATCATAGTGGATTTTTGAACTTTCTCAACATATTGTTCAGGGTTTCGTTAAACATTTTTTGTTTCAATTGATCTCTTTAACATCGTAGGTCGGTACTGAGGGTTTGCATTTCTATGTACAAATGCACACTTTAGTAGTCACAGTTAAGCATACACTATGTGATAAATTGTGAAGCAAGAAATGTAGAGAGAAAGAATAGAGCATAAATAGTATTCAGTATATTGAGAATGTAAGGAGAAAGTACAATGAGAAGAGTTAACCAAGAAGTACTGTGCAAAAGGAAAATAGCTGAGCTAAATAGGCTCAAGCAAATCAAGAAAAGAAAGTGCAGCTGGCCAGGACATCTAGCAGTGTACAGTCAGCCTATTGAGGTTACATTATATTTAGCACTCCCTCTTAAAATCAACAGTTACAAACATCAACACTGATTATGCACAAGTGTTGTCTCTGAAAATCAAAAACAGATTTTCCCAGTGGATTTGTGAAGATATCTGCGAGATGATCTTGAGAACCACATAATTGAAGTGCAATATCACCATTATTGACTAGCTCACGGATGAAGTGAAAGTGACTGTCAATGTGTTTTCTTTTCTTGTGAAACACATGATTTTTGGATAGAGCAATTATTGAGGTATTGTCACAAAAGATAGGAGTTGGATCCTTTTCTGTATGTGACATATCTTTCAATATTCTTCTCAACCACAAAGCTTGATAGGAAGCTGAAGTAGCAGCAACATATTCTCCCTATGCAGAAGATATTGATACAATTGACTGTTTCTTTGATGCCCATGAGATCAGGTTCGTGCCTAGGTGAAAAACATGTCCTGAGGTGCTTTTCCTGTCATCTAGGCTGCTTGCAAAATCACTGTCTGTGTAACCAGAAAGTTGATTACTATCAGATTTAGTGTACCATAAGCCAAAATTGAGAGTTCCTGCAATATATCTCAGAATTCGTTTCGCCATTTTCCAGTGAGAATCTTTGGGGGATTCCATGAATCTAGAAACAAGGCTAGCTGCATACATAATATCAGGCCTAGTTGCTGTAAGATGCAACAAACTGCCTACTAAACGTTTGCACAGGGTAGGGTCCACTATAGGGCTTTCATCTTTCTTGCTTAATTTTGTGCCTAGGGGTATAGGGGTTTCTACTGGATTGCATTCTTCCATGCGGAATCTGTTGATGATGTCTGCTACATACTTTTTCTGAAAGACAAAAAATCCTTTGGTTGATTGATCAACCTCAATCCCCAAAAAATATTTCATTATGCCAAGATCTGTCATCTCAAACTCAGATTGCATGGCATGTTTAAAACTTGTTAACTCAATATTTCCAATATATATCATGTCATCAACATATAAACATACAATCAAAATTTTACCGTGCTGATTTGTTTTGGTGTAAAGAGTTGGCTCATTTTGGCTTCTGCTGAAACCACTGTTGATTAGATAAGCGTCAATTCTGCTATACCAAGCTCTTGGAGCTTGCTTTAAGCCATACAAGGATTTCTTCAACCGATATACTTTGGTTGGCTGCTCTTGGACTTCAAATCCAGGTGGCTGATCGACATAAACTTTTTCATCTAAGAAACCATTTAGGAAATCTGACTTGACATCCATCTAGTATACTTTCCATTTATGTTGGGTTGTTATGGCCAATAGAGTTCTTACAGTGTCTAACCTTGCTACTGGAGAAAAAATTTCACCATAGTCAGTACCGGGTTCTTGTGGAATCCTTTGGCAACAAGTCTTTCCTTGTGTTTTTCAATCTGCCCTTTTTCATTGAGTTTAGTTTTGTAAACCCACTTGACACCAATACTTTTCTTGGGACTTGGAAAATCAACAAGATCCCATGTGTTTTTCTTCTCAATGGAGTCAATTTCTTGGTTCATGGCTTGAACCCAATGTGGCTCCTTAGTGGCTTCCTTAAAAGATGTAGGTTGACATGACATTAAAGCAAAAAGGTTGTGCTGTTCAAAGTCATCCAACTGTTGATGGATTTCTCTCAAACTTCGAGTTCTCTGATTTTGAATTTCAGAGGATGAGTCTCTGCTTGAAGTTGAGTTATCCTGAGAATTTTCAGATTGTCCTTGTACCTGCAATCTTGGAAGAACAGGTAGAGGTATTTGCTGTCCTAAATTTTCTATGTTTTCAGAACTTGGCAGCAATGGATTTTGACTGTCCAATTGCTAATTTTTTGATTCATTCCAGAATTGATTTTCCATAAATTTTACATCTCTGCTGAGAATTAGTTTCTTGGAGATTGGATTGTAAAGCCTATAAGCTTTAGATGTTTCACTGTATCTAGTAAAGATACATTTTTCACTTCTATCATCCAATTTCTTCCTTAATTCGGAAGGTATGTGAGCGTATGTTATGCATTTGAATGTCCTTAGATGTGCAACATTTAGCTTTGTCCCACTCCATGCTTCTTGAGGGACTTTCATATTTAGACTTGTGGTTGGAGATCTATTCAAGAGATAAACTGAGCATGCTACTGCTTCAGCCCAAAAAATATTTGACAAAATTTTCTCTTTGAGAAGTGTTCTTGCCATATTCATTATTGTCTGATTTTTCCTTTCAGCCACTCCATTCTATTGTGGAGTATACCTGGGTGTTGTTTGCATGATAATGCCTTGTGATTTGCATAAATTTGCAAATTCATTGGAGTTGTATTCTCCTCCTCCATCGGACCTGAGAACTTTTATATATTTGCCACTCTGTTTTTAAGCTTCTGCTTTGAATTCCTTGAATTTTGCAAAAGTTTCAGACTTGTGTCTGAGAAAATAGATCCAGATTTTCTTGCTAAAATCATCAATAAACGTTAGAAAGTAAAAGCTACCACCTATTGACTATGTTTGCATTGGTCCACATAGGTCAGTGTGAACTAGTTCGAGATGTTGTTTGGCTTGATTGGATGACTGTGAAAAACTAGTTCTCTTATGTTTTCCAAGTATGCAAGACTCACATGGGGAATTTTGTTCTTTGAAGATGGGAAGACCTTTGACCATGGAGTGCTTCTAAAGAAGACTTAGACTCTTAAAGGGTATATGTCCAAATATTGTATGCCAAACCATTGTTTCATTCAGGGTGGATGCACTTTGTGCATATGGTTGAATCAGATTTGCAGTTCTGAGTGTAAGGGGAAACATCCTATTCTAAGTCATGTGGATTTCAAAAATCAATTTTCTACTGGGGGTTTTGTCATATATCTTGCAAGATGTCCCCTCAAAGAGTACCTTATAGCCATGTTCAATGAGCTGTCCTACACTTAGCAGATTATGTTTCAGATCTGGAACATGATAGACATTGTTTATGTCTTTCTTTTCATTTTGTTTAGTAAGAATAGGTACAGTTCCTTTTCCTTGAACTTTGACTAAGGAATCATTCCCAAGTGTAATATAAGATGAGATTGAAGAATCAATGCATGAAAGTAAATCTTTGTTACCTGTCATGTGATTGCTGCATCCACTGTCCAACAACTAGAGATCTTTGGGTTGTTCTTCAGACTTGTGACATGAGAGAAACATACATTTTGAGGTTTCTCCTGTATGATTTGACACATGTGCTCTGCCTGAGAGCTGATCTTCTTGCTTCTTCATGCATTTAGATTCATAGTGCCCATACTTTTTGCAGTAATAGCATTGTATGCTTGATTTGTCATTTGATCTTCTCCCTCTACCTCTTTGAGGCTGAAAATTCTAATTTTGGTGTTGTTGTCTGTGACCTTGGAAATTTTGATGCTAGCTCTGTTGTCTATTACCTCCATTCGAGTGTTGGTCACTTGTAGTACTCCCTCGTCCTTGGTGACCTCTTCCTCTTCCTCTTCCTCTCCCTCTGCTGAAGGAGAATTGAGTTTTGAAGGCATTGGCAATTTACTCATCTATGAGATGCAGTCTGGTCTCATGTGTCACCAGGGAACCAGTCAGTTCATCTGTTGAAAAACGTGATAGATCCTTGGATTCAAGGATTGTTGTAACAACCATTTCGAATTTATTTGGTAAACTTCCAAGGACTTTCTCAACTATGCATTGATCAGTGATGACTTCACCATTCAATCTGATCTGATTCATGATTCCCATGACTCTGGTCATAAACTGATCCACATTTTCAGACTTTGTCATTCTTAAAGTCTCGAATTGTGTCCTCAAGGTCTGCAGTTTGACTGTTTTGACCCTGTCATTTCCTTGGTAGGCTGATTTAAGGATGTCGCAGGCTTGTTTCGAAGTACCAACACCTGTGATTTTTGAGAAAATCGAATCATCCACACAATTTTGAATACAAAATTTAGCTTTATTTTTTGTGTTCCTCTGAGTTGCCTGAGCAATTCTTTGTTGGTTTTTCATGGCGACAAGGTCTGCTGGATCTGGTTCCACATATCGAAGATCCACTGGATCCCAGCACTCTTGTGCTTGCAAGAACGATCTCATTCGAAGAGACCAGAACTCATAGTTTTTTCCAAGAAGAATCGGACCCTAAGTCGGTCCTAAATTGCTAGACGTCGCCATATTTAAAGAATTTGAACAAAACAGAAAAGAAATGTTTGGTTAGTTTCTTATTTACCTGTCTCTTGCACTTAAACTGGGTCTGCTAATTTCTTGCAGTGACTTCGGAACTCTGAGATTCAAGATTTCGTGAGTTTTGACTTCGCAAGTTTTGGCTTCGCGATTCTGACTTCGGGACTTCATTATACGAGTCCTCCGAACTCTTGTGTCTCCAACTTCCTGTTTCCAAAATGCCGAAGAGAGTTTAATGGCCTTGGATTGGCCCTTAGTCTCCGTTCAATGTGACCATGCGCTTAAATGTTAAAGAGCTAACGACTTTTCATGATTATGAGAATAGAGATGTTTTCGCCGGTTCTTTTCCCTCAATTTGCCAAAATCCAAAATATCCTGGTGCTTATTCAAATTCCTTTTCAAGATTTCATGTTTCGGGACTTCGCAATGTGAAGTGGCTCGGTCCTCTGTCTATGGGATCCCTGGTATGCCGAAACGTCAAAAATATCCCCGCTCTTATTCTTCTAGGCGCTTTTCGGGGTTTCGCGATTAAGGACTTCCTGTTTCCCGATGTCAAGAGTCCTTGACCCTTCGTCCTTCCGATCTATGAAATGCCGATTTTCCAAAATGACTTTAACAACAATTATCCCCAAGGCTATACCTCCGGTTCATGTGACCGCTTCCCATATGACCGTAGTCCTATTTCGGGGTTTTATGACGCAAAGCACCCGACCTCTTGTCCTCTAGACTCCCGAAATCCCGATTCCCGAAAAGTCGATATGTCTATGCCCCGACTTCTTCCTTCTTTTGCTATTTCAGAGTTTCCAATTCTGAAATGCTTGTCTCTCTTGGTATTCAAGATTCCCGAAATGTCGAATTTCGGTATCCTGAAATTTCTTTACCCGGTCTTCTCCTTTCCTGCTTTCGGAACTTCAAATGCCGAAATGCCTAGCCTTGTCTTCGAAACTCCCGATATGCGAAGTGCCAAAATTTTCCTTTGGACAATCAATGGTCCAGATCCTTTCGGGATTTCACGGATCAGTATTTCACGACTCTTGACTTCACGTCATGCTGTTCTCCAAACTGCAAACTCTGAAATGTCGAGATTTGATGGCGTAAGGATCTACTGCCACCTGTCCTATGAGATGGACAACTCACGATTGTTTCAGGATTTCACGGGTTACGAAGTCGATAGACTCCACTTCTTTCTGCTGAGAGGAGGTTTAAACCTTGCACACCTTTCCTGGATCCGTCGGCTTACGGACCTTGGTGCTAGATCGGACGGTTCAGATCTTTCTTCCTTTACTTTGATCCAACGACTCTCAAGCCACCGCGCTCCAGATCCAATGGTCTAGATTCCTTCGGGATTTTGCGGACCGAAAGTTTCCGAGGCAGCGACTCCATAACCCCTTGCTACTCCAAGTCTCAAATTCTGAAATGCCAAAATTTGGAAATGCACTTTCTCACGGATCCGACGACTATCGGTCCTCTGCGCAAAATCCAATGGCTGTAATTCTTTCACCTTTTCTGCGCTCTCCTCGTCCTTTCTGAACTGGATTTTCGCCTCCGATTTGTTCGTAGGATGGATCTTACGGGTGCAATTGCTCGTTCTTGGTTGTTTTTGTGAGTTCTTTGTTGTTCTTGCAAAGAGTTTCTCCCAAGGAAAGAAATTCATGAATCTTTCATGAAATGAAAGAATTTTATGAATTCTTTGAATGTTTCTGCCCTCAGTAACTATCTTTCACGAAATTTGAATGAATTTTCTTGAATTCTTCAAACGTTTATGCCTTCCGAAGAAATCTTTTATGAATCTTTGACGAGTTTGTAAATTGTTCACGAATATTTACTCTTTCTCCTTCTGTAGTCTTTTCTTCCTCGATATTTTGAGCGTATAGCACTCTGCTTCCTCGTGTGAGCTTCCTACGACGATCTTTTGAGCAGATGGCGGACAACTCTCCAAGCCTTGTGAAAAAGTTGTGTCCCGTGCTCTAGATGTCAATTTAAGCTATGCACTGTGAGGATTGTGTTGCTCTCTAGCCTGTGTGAAGAGGCTTACTGTTGTTGCTCTAATACCATGATAAATTGTGAAGCAAGAAATGTAGAGAGAAAGAATAGAGCAGAAATAGTATTCATGATATTGAGAATGTAAAGAGAAAGTACAATGAGAAGAGTTAATGAAGAAGTACTATGCAAAAGGAAAATAGATGAGATAAATAGGCTCAAGCAAATCAAGAAAAGAAAGTATAGCTGGCCAGGACAACTGGCAGTGTACAGTCAGCCTGATGAGGTTACATTATATTTAACATTATGTTGATTCATAAAATAGATTAATGGGAGGTTTCATATTTTCAAAACATGAAAGTTTTCAGTTTATTTAGAATTGAATAAGTTTATCTTATATACTCTTCAGTACATTCGCTTATTCTATATGAATTTGTGCCAGTTCAAGAAAGAAGTTTGTCCTCTGATTGTTTTATCAATAAACTTTTCTGTCCTGTCGACATCTTTGCTCAAATTGGAACCCAATTCCTACTTGCATTTTGAAATTTAAGTCTCCAAAGTCCAAATTTTTTAAATAAAAACCAGGAAAAAGGTGCTTTTTAGATACTTTAGCAAGAACCAGTTTATAACGAATTGAAAACTTCGGATTGTCCATCACAAACTCTGTTTCATCCAACGAAGAAGAGTGTTCATGCGGGGCGTCTTATAAGCGTCGCTCAAAGAGTTGTCTGTTTTTTCCAGCTAAGCCGGAATACTGGGAAGCATTACAACAAAAAAAAATTCTATTGATTGGGTTTGGTTTTTTGAAATTCGAAGTTTTTAGGTTGATCATAAGAGGGTCAAAACCCAAAAGTCACATACACAGTTTACTCCATGGACATTAATCTGCTTAGGGTGGAAGTATATAATCCATTAGATTTCTTTTTTTTTGCGATTTTCAATATAAAAACGAGATAGCAAGTTCATGCTTAACTCATCCCATACTATTGCGTGAACGGTGTTGTCTAGCTATTTTATGAAATCATTTTTTTTCTAGAATCAGGTGATATAAATTTACACGAATCACTTTTTTTGTTTTTCAAAATCCATTTTTGAATGTAGAAATGGATTCAGTCTGCTGAAAAACCCTTGGGACACTAATATTATACAGAAATAATCACTCAAATCTAAGAATCTAATAATTTCTTGCAGGATTTCAGGCAAATGTCCAAGGAAAAAATAGTCACTTTGTTGAATGTTTAGCCTACTGTTTGCATGAACTTGCAATCAAGTTAAGGATGGCAAGATTTGAGTGTCTTTGAGTAGAATCAATATCACATGTAATAAAGAAATAGAGAATGAATTTATCTATTTTTTTGGTCCAAAATTCAATGATAAATTATTGGATTTGCATATTTGAGTGGCTACGTTTATATAATTATAGTACCCTAGAGGTTTCAACACTCTCTATCCATTTATGCATTCATAAATAGGATTTAAATAACTAAAAATTGTGATTTCATCCAGATTTATGTTATTAAACAACTCCATTTAAGTTTGAAATCCTTGCACTTATTCTCTTTATTTGACTAAAACTCATTGAAATTGTCCTTTGTCAAACACATTTCCAATTACACTACACTAACAACAACATTTATATATAAAAAATGTTTATATAAAAAATATTTTGTAATTATATATTATATAACTAAAAATATAATTGGTATAAGATTTAAATCCCTCTTATTCTCCTTATTTGGCTAAAACTCATTGAAATTGTCCTTTGTCCAACAAATTTCCAAATTTCCAATTGTACTACACTAAAAACCATATTTATATAAAAATATATTTATATAAAAAATGTTTGGTAATTATGTATTATATAACTAAAAATATAATTGGTATAGTTATAATTGAGTATAAAAGTGTTGTTTATTTTAATAAATGGTGTGAGAATAAGGTTTATGTGATTAATAATTAATTAATATATTAATGAAAGTTATAAAGTTTTAATATATTAATGAAAGTTTTTAATATAATAATCTACATTATGGATATTAATGAAAGTTATATATAGTTATATATAACTCTGATAACAAATATCAACCCATTCTAGGTAACTCCCTATGTTATATACACATTAGCAACAATCACATTTAAGAAAAAGTGAGTTGATATTCGTTATTAGAGTCATTTTCCACCTTTTAAAATTAATGATGTCTGATGCAGGAGCATCACTCCATGCCAGTAGCGTGCCAACCAGCCAGCACATCCAGCACGCATTTAATGGAGAAAGGGAGAGGCGCAACCCTCTCAATTTTGAAATTTGAAATTTCAATAAGTGTTGTAAGGATTTTAATGTCAGACCACGCCTTTGTGCAGGTAGTGGTTGAGGTTTCCTTTAATGGTTTCCTGCAACAAGCCTAGGATGTAGTCAGGACTGGGCATCCATTTATGTAATGTAGCTGTAGGAGTCGCTCTGTGATGGTGATAGCTCAGAGACGGTGAGGTTGAGGATAAGCTCAAGAGAGCCCTCTTTGTAATTAGAGAGTGATAGGACAAAGAAGGAGCAAGATAGGAGGAGAGACCAGAGCAGAGAGGTCTCAAGAGAGAGATAAGACTTGTTACAGTCCATCCTTTGTAAACACCTTGTATAGGCATTTCTGAATTAATAGAAGAGCATTTTTTCCTACCATGAATTGTCTGTATGTGTTTGCATGTTTTTATGCATTTCTTTTTTTGAATGCATAACTGGTGAAGTATTTCATAAGTTCCAATTTCTTCCCGTCTTGGAGTTTTCGAGTGCAAGGAGTGCACAAGAATGAACTCTGTCTCGAGTTCAGGGAAGACAGAACTACTGAATGTTCTGTAGAGCTCTGCCAAGAGGGCATTGAGTGAGTGCATAGCGTGCACTAGGAAAATCTATTTCGAGCTGAGAAAAGAGAAGTGTCAAAGAAAAGACACTCATAGGGTTGTTGAATACTCTGTAGGCTCTGCAAGGTGTGCATCAAGCAGGAGAACGCCAGGTGGGCGTAAGGAGTTTTCTTTTCAAGAAAACTTCTCGAATCTGAGTTATTCGAGATCCTCAAACGAAAAGTGTGCGCAGGAGTAGATCTTTGAGAGGACAAAGCTCAGAAGGGACAACGTTTCTATAACATAGACAAGACCCAAAGGAAATGGGCTTGTAAGAGGAAGAGTCGAAGGTCGAGAACTTCAAGACTTAGAAAATATTCTAATTCAAAAAGCCAAGAAAGCTCAGGAGGAAGAGCATAGCTGTCATTGGATCAACACTAGGAAGAAAGATCTGGACCGTTGAATCTATGTCCAGGTAGCAGGAGGAGAGCGCGCAAGGAGGACAGATCTGAACTGTCAGATCTAGTGCCAATACCCGACAACCATTGGATTAGGCGAAGGTGCACGGGGTTTAAACCCTTGGAGATCCACACATTTAGGAATCAGAGGTTGGAGGAGCAGAGGAGGATGCACCCCATACTTGCAATCGCCGAGATCACGAAATTGCGCCAGCCATTGGATCTAGAGCGTAGTGGCCTGAGAGTCGCTGGATCAAGGATACATGCACGAGGTTTAGTCCCTGGGATGTGCACAGGAAAAAGGATTTGGGCCATCAGATCTAGCACCAAGGATCGATTACCGTCGGATCCAGAAGAAGGTGCGAGGGGTTTAATCCCTAGGAAGCCGCACAAAAGGGTAGAATGGATGGAAGAAACTTCGAGGGAGAAGTGTCAATTTGCCGTGAGCTATCGGATCCAGAAAAGGTGGGTGAGGTTTAAACCTCATAACAACAGAAGGAAGAGTACTTGTCAAGTCCCAAAGCATCAGAACCATCCATTCTAGAGGATAGGTGGCAGAGATCTGGAAGCTATCGAGAGTTTGGTCACTGGGAGTTGGGAGGTGGAGACTCCAAAGACATCCCAAAAAGAAGATAGTCGGGGTTCAATATTGGTCGTTGACTAAACGGAGGATCTGGACCATTGATCAAGATCACTGAGATTCGAGTTTCAGGATTTGATAAGGCAAGGAGGAGAACACTGTATCACGATTCCCCAAATCACGAAACCCCGAAAGAATTCAAAGGAATAACACTAGGTCACATGGCCAGTCATATGAAAAGGGACTTAAGGGAGGAGCTAAGGATCCGTTAGACCCTTTCGGGTTTCAATATTTTGAAAGACAGAGAACAGGAGGAACCCTTGCATCACGATTCCTTGAATCGAGAAAGATGGTAACGCTTTGACGTTAAGCGCATGGTCACAGAGTGGTGGTCACGTGGACGAAGGCTAAGGGAGGATCCAGAGCCATTAAGCCCCTTTCAACGTTTCGGTGACCGGGAGTTGGAGGTACAAGGAGTCAACCCCTCCACATCGTGAGATGCAAAAATCGGAGAGCCGGTTGGATGTTAGCTGCTAGTCATGGGACAATGGTCATATGATTCAGGAGTGAAGGTAGGAGCTAGTGGGAGCTAGGCTCTATTTTGGAGTTCGGCGATTCGGAGGACAAGGAGCCCAGGAGAGCTCGCATGCAAGAGTCCTGAAACCCCGAAACGCAAAAGGTGTGTTGTTTACGCCTTGGGTCATAGCCCGAGATCACCAGATAAGAAGGGGATAGTTGGAAAGCAATCAATGTCGAGGTGTGTGTTGGTTAAGAACAGAGAAAAGCGCTGAAAAGGGGGCATGCACAGATTTTCTCAAGACTTGTGCCAGAGGACAAAGGGACCTGTGGATTCGTTCAAAGGGTTCCACCAGGAGCTCGAAGAGCCATTTCGGCTCAGAAGAAGATCGATCCAAAGACCAGGAGGTCGCAGAACCCTGCTGAGGTAGGGGGGACATCATCAATGTCGATTTATTTTGAAAAAGTCAACATCAACAAAAAGTGGGCGAGGGTTCGGAAAAATTCGTTTCAGAAAAAGTTGACAAAAAATCGGATAACCATGACAAATATTAAAAAATACAAAATATATTCATTTTTTTTCAAAATTTTAAACATATAAAGAAACAACAACATCAGATAAACATATTGACACATAAATATGGATAAATGATTGATATATATGTAGTGGATGCTAAATAAACAATTATACATCAAAGTCGACATTGAATATTGAGGGGACACAAGTTAGAACCAATACAAAATGACATTAAATATATAATTATAAATGTATCTCATCATGATGAGGTAGATGTATCATGTACAATGACAAATGAAACAAAACTAGTAGCAAGCTATCTAATATCAATGCCCTCTCCCCTTTTTACGGGAAAAGATAATGGATTGTTTGTGAGGCCTGCCTCTGACAGTAGAAGACCTTGATTCTGATAGTGAACGATGATTGGTGTGTGTATGAGTAGGTGTATCAACAAGTGTAGAAGGTTGGGTTGATGCTAGCACATCACCCTCCATGACGTCATCAAGCCGCTCCTCCTCTTCCTCCTCCTGTTGCTCCTCTAGGTCCTGTTGTTGTTCGAGTTCCTCCTCTAACCATGTAGGTGCCTCCTCCATGATAGGAATCTCAACCTCTACCCTCCTCTTAGACAATACATCAATATTGTCCAAGGAAATGACATCCACATTCGGTGTTCTGTCCATTTGCTTCAACCATAGTCGGAGACTGTAATGGACATACACCAAGTCGTTGAGACACGAGAAATCCAACATGTAAGAGGGTCATAAAATTTTTAATGAGTTTTAAATTTTGAGGGTCATAATATATTAGAGGGTCATAGATTCATAAATTACAATAAATGCAATTGCACTGTTGAAGTTTTAAGTTCTAACTTGGAGCGTTTCATTGAGTGTATTTTTCAAATACACTTCAATTGTGCTCACATCTCGAAGATGTACAAGTTTGACTCAAGATTTGGATGGAAAATATCTGTAAATTCAGTGCCCATGCACCATAGTTTCACCACCAAACATCTACAACAAATAAGAAAGAAAGAGAACACAAAGAAAACATAATTAAAGTTTAAAGTTTAAAATAAACTTTAAAACACAATTGAATTTTAAAAACATAAAGTTCTAAGTTGAAACATATTCTAAATTCTAATGACTTACATGACATCAAAATGGTCCTTGCAACAACAACATCTTCAAATCCAAATAGTCCAGTACCATCCCGATACATCTCTATCTCACGATTAATTTTGATGTGAATCATGACATTATGTGCCATCCTCTAAAGAAAAGTATGGAGCCATTCCATCACCTCTCCATCAAAATCAAAGATGCATTCGTAGGAAAATGTGGGGTTGAGAAAAATTCCTGCTGCATGAATGGGTCGATGGAGCATCCTGGTCCACCGAGTATCAATCAAATCCCATAATAACATCTGTCTATGAAACCCTTGGCTACCCCTACCCACATAATAAGTCCGGATAGATTCTTTGGCCCTATTCATTGCCTAATGCAAATATCCCATTGCAGGCTTATCACTATTAACCAATC
>ML806809.1:50638-66119 GCA_009831015.1 Picea engelmannii | reverse complement strand
CAGACATACTCTACATGGTCAAATGTGGTCAAACATGGTAAACCATAGTCAACATGCTCAAACCTGGTTAACCTTATGTCAACCATTGTAAACCCAAGTCAACCATAAATTAACCATATTCAACCATAGTTAACCATAGTTGACCATAGTCAATGATAGTCAACCAAATTCAACCAGGTAAGCCATACACAACCATGCACACCCATTCTCAACATGGTCTATAGGGTCAACATAGTAGCATGTACTCAAACATTGTGAACCATCATCTACAATGGACAACGATAGTCAATCATAGACAACTTAGTCAAACATAGTGAACAATAGTCTTTCATAGTCACCAATACTCAACCATAGACAACAAAATCAACATGGTCAACCATAGTCTATCATAGACAACTATAGTTAAAAGTTAATGATATAGTGCAAAATATTTTATTGATGACATTGATTTTGTTTGTTATATATATATATGCAGCATGTCAACTCCATGTTGAGCATGGAAGGAATTATACATCTCCCTCATACTTAGCAATTGGCCTCGCAAATGTTTTAATTACCATTATAGCTCCATCTTAACCCTAGATCTATCATGAACAAATAGGGTGAATTCATTTTTTATATTGAAAGAAATTGACAAAAAAATTCTTTTAGAGGGTGAAGACATAAGATGGAGCTATGTTAGTTGTACTTGCATGCAATTGCTTTGAAAATTAGAGTAGTATGTGCTCATCATACATTTTTTTAAACTTACTATATTCATATTCTAATTACATTTATTAGTCCCTGCCAAAGCAGGACTATAGCAATGAGTTTTCTATTGATTTGACATTAATTCTCATTGACTTAAAAATTTTCCATGGAAACCTAATGTTCTACATAAGAAATACAATTTTTTATTTTTTAATCTATAAAATAATTTATTTTTTTAAACTGTCATTGGTTGAAAAGTTTGAGGTCTTATTGTGGCCTTCACGTCGTTCAAAAATTTCAATTAATTGCACAATTTCATACTTCGTTGTATGTCCTCTCTCCACGTGTTTTCTTCTTCACCGACTCCAAAGGCCGCTTCAACCACCCCTAAGAGCATCTTCGAACTGTTCCAACGAATCCCTCGTCTCCCGCCACTCCTTGAGCTGTTCTAGAAGGTTCCCTATCATTTTTCAGGTGATGGGAAAACTGCCTGTAGTTCTTCTTGTGCATGCGCACATTGTTGGCTGCTTTGATGATTAGTGCAATTAATTTGGCATAGTCTAGCCTTGTGATCTGGGCCACATTCGCTACTTCCCCTAGGTAGTCGCTACTCAACTCCATTAGAATTCACCCCATAATAGCAAAAAGTTTTCTATTTGCCTGCAGGTTGCTATATATAGAGTACTTGTTCACCACCTCGAAGCTGGCAGAGTAATTAATAACTAGTTACTTGAGCCTTACGCAATTTGATCCCTGCAGGAGTTTCGTCTCATGTAACTACCCATATGCCCTCCTTTCTCATATCAAGTCTACCAGACACACACATTTGGTTCAGATGCTCATGCCAACATCACATTTACTATCAGGTTGGATATGAAATGGGAATGGATTAAGTTAAAATTAAGGGATTTTTGTTCAGATTTATAAAATTATAATAATTTCGAAAAAATAAATTACGTTGAATTTTATTAAAAATTGAATTCGTTTACTTATTCAATTTATTAAATAAATTTCATAAACATTACATTTATTATTATTATTATTAGTCCCTGCCAAAGCAGGACTATAACAATGAGTTTGCTATTGATTTGACATTAATTTCCATTGACTTTTTTTTTTTTTATGGGAAACCTAATGTTCTACATAAGAAATACATTTTTTTTTATTTTTTAATCTATAAAATAACTTATTTTTTAAAATTGTCATTGGTTGAAAAGTTTGATGCATTATTGTGGCCTTCAGGTCGTTCAAGAATTTAAATTAATTGCACAATCAATATTTCATACTTCGTCGTCTGTCCTCCCTCCATGCGTTTTCTTCTTCGCCCACTCCAAAGGCTACTTGACCCACTCCAAGGCCAACTACATTTTTTATAAAGAAGAATGTGGTTTGGACAATGTCGTAGGTGACACTTTCATCTGGGTGGATAAATCGCATTTTTCAGTAGGCAAATTAATGATTTACAACTACTTCATTCCTAAAGCACAATATCAAAGTGATGGCCATGCCCTAGAGTTGGTCCGGTCCATTCCAAAAAGCTTCTAAAATGCGGTTTTATATAAAACAAACCCTGGTTTATCTATTTTCAGAGGCATTGATCCACCGCACCAGGGTATTCCGCCCAAGAGAAATATCGCTCCTATTATCATTTTCCTAAGGCTTTAGATGCCTATAAATTGTGCGATTCAGCAAGAGTCTCTCAACCTTCTGCAATCCAATCATTCAGAAATAAAAGTGTGGGTCATCGCAACTCTTCCATGTTCAATTTTCAACGCAATTTTGAGAATCTTGGAAAGAATGCTTTCCAATCTAGCCTAAAGAAATTGTGTTTCTGGTGGTTTCTGCTTATAGATTTTGGGGAACTATTTTCATAGGCTGTGGATGCCATGTAGGGTCACCATGTAGCGACTGTGATGTGTATAGCGATGTTCCTGTCAACATGGATTACAAATGGGTACATAAATTCAGATTGTAATCGATTGAGAATTCAATCACTAACATCCTCTTCAATGAGCATTTTTAGGACACATTACATCCATACAATCAACAAAGCTATTACAGATACTTGCGATATATCAAATACTGAAGAGGAATTCCTAGATTTCTGAACTTCTAAGAGCCTTGACTGCCCTACACTTCTTATAACCGGCCACATTTGCGGTGTGGAGTATGAGGGGTATTGTATCTTAGCTTACAGGTTGAATAATTGCCTCATGTGGTTGTTGCAGTTTAATCAGACCAAAATATGCATTGCCTTCGCCTTTTCTTATGAGAGAAGTGTGGTTTCCTTGTTCAACAACCTTTCCATTCTCAATCACTGCTATACAATCAACATTCTGAATTGTGCTCAAATGATGAGCTACAACGACGCTCGTTCTTCCCACCATCATTCCATCTAGTGCTTCTTGAACTACTTTCTCCGAATTACTATCCAATGCACTTGTTGCCTCGTCCAACAACAAGATGCTTGGATTCTTTATAATTTCCCTTGCTATCACTATTCTTTTCTTCTGCCCTCCAGACAACTGTGTTCCCCTATTCCCCGTGTAGGTCTCATATCCATCCTTCATGCCATTGAAATATTAACAATGCATGGAATTTAATAGTGAGTATGCTAGGGGTTTTATTTTGCAATGGTTGGAAAACAAATTTTATAGTTGTTAGGGGATTTTATTTAGTCTACTTACGAAATGAATCCATGGGCATTGGCAGCCTTTGCAGCCTCTACTATCTCAGTTTATGTTGTGTTCTCTTTACCATACACAATGTTGTCTTTGATACTGCTTGCAAATAGAGTTGGCTCCTGTCCTACAAGGGCTATGTGTTATCTCAGAGACCTCAAATTAAAGCTCCTAATGTCTTTCCATCGAATGAGTATAAGCCCTTTTAGCGGATCATAGAATCTCTCTATCAATCCAATGATGGTGGACTTACCGCACCCACTCCTTCCAACTAGTGCTACGCAATTTGGTAATATCTAGTATTACCAACTAGTGCCATTGTTAATACCTGCCAAAGCTTTGGCCGGTATGTATATTTTTATCCGCACCTGTGAATTATGTTATATAACCATGATTGTGAGTAACTTCTATGTTTATATATATATATATATTTTCTCATCCTTTGACACTTAACTATGTCTATCGGATCCATTCTCCATGATAAGACAAAAATGAATGCAATCAAATTTGAAAAAACTTTATTAAAAAATTAAAAATAGCGTCAAGTTTACAGAATGCAATTTGAATTTTTGGTAATTTGAACAATGCAAGATCCTTATCTACAAAGTGCACCTTGTTCAGTTGGACTCAATGCAGCTTTCATGTAAACATATATTGGAGGCATCTCATGTCCTCTAATTTGTAGCAAGAGATTTATAAACCATGGAGTGTTGTTGGTGGGGTATGGTTAGAAAGGATTCACACTGTTGAGATTGGGGTTCATCATTTCAACATTGGTACCATTTTCCAATTCTTTCCCATTTGAACGTTAACTTCCTCGCCAATCCTCATTTCATTTCCAAGCTTCTTCCATAGCTAAGCCTTCATTTCTAGCACATTGCCATCGACCTACGATTTCCAGGAGTAAGTTAAATTCTTGTATTCACCTTATGTATGTGCAAATTTGATGATTGCAGTTAATAATTACAATTCATATTTTCCAAAACAATCATAATGATCTTTGTCTAAACTCCCATTGAACTTTTACAATGGCAATTGTCTTTAAGAGTGTTGAGAATGCCATTGTCTTTAAGAGATTTTACAATGGCAATTGTCTTTAAGAGTGTTGAGAATGAACCATTGTTATAGTTTGACGCAGCTTCCAAAATATTGTTAATCATTGAAATCTCTGCAAGAACTCCATTTTTGTGGGTGTTCAAGTCTAGAAGTGCTTCCTAGCAGTCTTGGAAATCTTACATCATTCCAAGAACTTGAGTTGGGCAAAAGTGAAAGTCTAAAAGTTGTTCCTCGCAGTCTTGAGGAACTTTCATTATTAAGCTTATTTGGGTTATCCTTCTATGAAAGGATACATGATGTCCCTTTTGGCTTAGGAAAGTTAACATCCTTTGTTGACCTTTCTCTACATGGTTGTTGGATAAGTAGCATCTCAAAACTATTTAGAAGAACTACCATGCAAATAAAGATTATACAAATCTCAATTCTAGGGTCTAAGTAGTTAATTTCCTTTGAAAAACCATTAATATTCTCATTTTCAAACTTCCAATTTTCATTTTCAAATTTCGATCTTACCTCGCAGGGACCATGCAAAACTTGTTTTATTTAGCATAAAAATGTTGATCAACATAGCATTATAATGTTTAGCCTAAGATTATAATGAAATAATCACTAAGATTATACAGAAATAATCACTCAAATATAAGAATCTAATAATTTCTCGCAGGATTTCAGGCAAATGTCCAAGGAAAAAATAGTCACTTCATTGAATGTTTAGCCTACTGCTTGCATGAACTTGCAATCAAGTTAAGGATGGCGAGATTTAAGTGTCTCTGAGAAGAATCAATATCACATGTAATAAAGAAATAGAGAATGAATTTCTCAATTTTTTTGGTCCAAAATTCAGTGATAAATTATTGGATTTGCATATTTGAGTGGCTAAGTTTTTATAATTATAGTACCCTAGAGGTTTCAACACTCTCGATCCATTTATGCATTCATAAATAGGATTTAAATAACTAAAAATTGTGATTTCATCCAGATTTATGTTATTAAACAACTCCATTTAAGTTTTAAATCCTTGCACTTATTCTCTTTATTTGACTAAAACTCATTGAAATTGTCCTTTGTCGGACACATTTCCAATTACACTACACTAACAACAACATTTATATATAAAAAATGTTTATATAAAAAATATTTTGTAATTATATATTATATAACTAAAAATATAGTTGGTATAAGATTTAAATCCCTCTTATTCTCCTTATTTGGCTAAAACTCATTGAAATTGTCCTTTGTCCAACAAATTTCCAAATTTCCAATTGTACTACACTAACAACCATATTTATATAAAAAAATATTTATATAAAAAATGTTTTGTAATTATGTATTATATAACTAAAAATATAATTGGTATAGTTATAATTGAGTATAAAAGTGTTGTTTATTTTAATAAATGGTGTGAGAATAAGGTTTATGTGATCGATAATTAATTAATATATTAATGAAAGTTATAAAGTTTTAATATATTAATGAAAGTTTTTAATATAATAATCTACAATATGGATATTAATGAAAGTTATATATAATTATATATAACTCTGATAACGAATATCAACCCATTCTAGGTAACTCCCTATGTTATATACACATTAGCAACAATCACATTTAAGAAAAAGTGAGTTGATATTAGTTATTAGAGTCATTTTCCACCCTTTAAAATTAATGATGTTTGATGCAGGAGCATCACTCCATGTCAGCAGTGTGCCAACCAACCAACACATCCATCATGCATTTAATGGAGAAAGGGAGAGGCACAACCCTCTCAATTTTAAAATTCAAAATTTCAATAAATGTTGTAAGGCTTTTAATGCCAGATCACGCCTTTGTACATGTAGTGGTTGAGGTTTCCTTTAATGGTTGCCTGCAGCAAGCCCAAGATGTAGTCAGGACTGGGCATCCATTTATGTAATGTAACCATAGGAGCCGCTCTGTGATGGTGATAGCTCAGAGACGGTGAGGTTGAGGATAAGCTCGAGAGAGCCCTCTTTGTAATTAGAGAGTGATAGGACAGAGAAGGAGAGAGATAGGAGGAGAGACCAAAGCAGAGAGGTCTCGAGAGAGAGATGAGACTTGTTACAGTCCAGCCTTTGTAAACACCTTGTATAGGCATTTCTGAATTAATAGAAGAACATTTTTTCCTGCCATGAATTGTCTGTATGTGTTTGCATGTTTTTATGCATTTCATGTTTTGAATGCATAACTGGTGAAGTATTTCATAAGTTCCAATTTCTTCCCGTCTTGGAGTTTTCGAGTGCAAGGAGTGCACAAGAATGAACTCTATCTCAAGTTCAGGGAAGACAGAACTATTGAAGGTTCTGTAGAGCTCTGCCAAGAGGGCATTGAGCGAGTGCATAGAGTGCACTAGGAAACTCTATTTCGAGCAGCTGAGAAAAGCGAAGTGTCGAAGAGAAGACACTCATAGGGTTGTTGAATACTCTGTAGGCTTTGCAAGGTGTGCATCGATCAGGAGAATGCCAGGTGGGCATAAGGAGTTTTCTTTTCAAGAAAACTTCTCGAATCTGAGTTATTCGAGATCCTTGAATGCAAAGTGTGTGCAAGAGTAAATCTCTGAGAGGATGAAGCTCATAAGGGACAGTGTTTCTATAATGCAGACGAGACCCAAAGGAACCGGGCTCACAAGAGGAAGACTCGAAGGTCGAGATCTTCGAGACTTAGAAAATCTTCTAAGTCAAAAAGCCAAGAAATCTCAGGAGGAAGAGCATAGCTTTCGTTGGATCAACACTGGGAAGAAAGATCTGGACTGTTGAATCTATGTCCAGGTAGCAGGAGGAGAGCGCACAAGGAGGATAGATCTGAACCGTCAGATCTAGCGCCAATACCTAACAACCGTTGGATCTAGCGAAGGTGCACGAGGTTTAAACCCTTGGATATCCACACATTCAAGAATCAGAGGTTGGAGGAGCAGAGGAGGATGCACCCCATACTTACAATCGCCGAGATCGCGAAATCGCACCAACCATCGGATCTAGAGCGCAGTGGCCTGAGAGTCGCTGGATCAAGGATACATGCACGAGGTTTAGTCCCTGGGAGGTGCATAGGAAAAAGGATTTGGGCCGTCAGATCTAGCACCAAGGATCGATTACCGTCGGATCCAGAAGAAGGTGCGAGGGGTTTAATCCTTGGGAAGCTGCACAGAAGGGTAGAACAGATCGAAGAAAATTAGAGAGAGAAGTGTCGATTTTCCGTGAGCCGTCGGATCCAGAAAAGGTGCGCGAGGTTTAAACCTCATAACAACAGAAGGAAGAGGAGTCGTCAAGTCCCGAAGCATCAGGATCATCCATTATGGAGGATAGGTGGCAGAGATCTAGAAGCTACCGGGAGATGGGAGGTGGAGACTTCGCAGACATCCCAAAAAGAAGATAGTCAGGGTTCAATCTTGGTTGTTGACTAAACGGAGGATCTGGACCGTTGATCAAGATCACTGAGATTCATGTTTCGGGATTTGATAAGGTAAGGAGGAGAACACTGTATCGCGATTCCCCGAATTGCGAAACCCCGAAAGCATTCGGAGGAATAACACTAGGTCACATGATCGGTCATGTGAAAAGTGACTTAATGGAGGAGCTAAGGATCCATTAGACCCTTTCGGGTTTCAGCATTTCAAAAGCTAGAGAATAGGAAGAATGCTTACATAGTGATTCCTTGAATCACAAAAGCCGGTAGCGCTTTGATGTTAAGCGCGTGGTCACAGAGTGGTGGTCATGTGGACAAAGGCTAAGGGATGATCCAGAGACGTTAAGCCCCTTTTGGCGTTTTGGTGACCAGGAGTTGGAGGGACAAGGAGTCAACCCCTCCACATCGCGAAACGCAAAAATCGAAGAGCCGGTTGGATGTTAGCCGCTGGTCACGGGACAATGGTCATATGATTCAGGAGTGAAGGTAGGAGCTAGTGGGAGCTAGGCTCTATTTTGAGGTTCGACGATTTGAAGGACAAGGAGCCTAGGAGAGCTCGCATGCAGGAGTCCTGAAACCCCGAAAGGAAAAAGGTGTGTTGTTTACGCCTTGGGTCATAGCCCGAGGTCACCAGATAAGAAGGGGCTAGTTGGAAAGGAATCAATGACGAGGTGTGTGTTGGTTTAGAATAGATAAGAGCGCAAAAAAGGGGGCACGAGCAGATTTTCTCAAGACTTGCGCCAAAGGACAAAGGGACCCGTGGATTCGTTCAAAGGATTCCACCAGGAGCCCGAAGAGCCATTTCGGCTTAGAAGAAGATCGATCCAAAGATCAGGAGGTTGCAGAACCCTACTGAGGTAGGGGGGACATCATCAATGTTGATTGTTGTTGAAAAAGTCAACATCAACAAAAAGTGGGCGAGGGTCCAGAAAAATTTGTTTTAGAAAAAGTCAACAAAAAATCGGAGAACCATGACAAATATTAAAAAATACAAAATATATTCATTTTTTTTCAAAATTTTAAACATATAAAGAAACAACAACATCATATAAACATATTGACACATAAATATGGATAAATGATTGATATATATGTAGTGGATGCTAAATAAAAATTTATACATCAAAGTCGACATTGAATATTGAAGGGACACAAGTTAGAACCAATGCAAAATGACATTAAATATATAATTATAAATGTATCTCATCATCATGAGGTAGATGTATCATGTACAATGACAAATGAAATAAAACTAGTAGCAAGATATCTAATATCAATGCCCTCTCCCCTTTTTACGGGAAAAGATAATGGATTGTTTGTGAGGCATGCCTCTGACAGTAGAAGACCCTAATTCTGATAGTGAATGATGATTGGTGTGTGTATGAGTAGGTGTATCAACAAGTCTAGAAGGTTGTGTTGATGCTAGCACATCACCCTCCATGACATCATCAAGTTGCTCCTCCTCTTCCTCCCCCTGTTGCTCCTCTAGGTCCTGTTGTTGTTCGGGTTCCTCCTCTAACCATGTAGGTGCCTCCTCCATGATAGGAATCTCAACCTCTACCCTCCTCTTAGACAATACATCAATATTGTCCAAGGAAATGATATCCACATTCGGTGTTATGTCCATTTTCTTCAACTATAGTCAGAGATTGTAATGGACATACACCAAGTTGTTGAGACACGAGAAATCCAACATGTAAGAGGGTCATCAAAAATTTAATGAGTTTTAAATTTTGAGGGTCATAATAAATTAGAGGGTCATAGATTCATAAATTACAATAAATGCAATTGCACTGTTGAAGTTTTAAGTTCTAACTTGGAGTGTTTCATTGAGTGTATTTTTCAAATACACTTCAATTGCACTCACATCCTGAAGATGTACAAGTTTGACTCAATATTCGGATGGAAAATATATGTAAATTCGGTGCCCATGCACCATAGTTTCACCACCAAACATCTACAACAAATAAGAAAGAAAGAGAACACAAATAAAACATAATTAAAGTTTAAAGTTTAAAATAAACTTTAAAACACAATTGAATTTTAAAAACATAAAGTTCTAAGTTGAAACATATTCTAAATTCTAATGACTTACATGACATCAAAATGGTCCTTGCAACAACAACATCTTCAAATCCAAATAGTTTAGTACCATCCTGATACATCTCTATCTCACGATTAATTTTGATGTGAATCATGACATTATGTACCATCCTCTAAAGACAAGTATGGAGCCATTCCATCACCTCTCCATAAAAATCAAAGATGCATTTGTAGGAAAATGTGGGGTTGAGCAAAATTCCTGTTGCATGAATGGGTCGATGGAGCATCCTGGTCCACCAAGTATCAATCAAATCCCATAATAACATCTGTCTATGAAACCCTTGGCTACCCCTACCCACATAATAAGTCCGGATAGATTCTTTGGCCCTATTCATTGCCTAATGCAAATATCCCATTGCAGGCTTATCACTATTAACCAATCTCAAAACCTTTACCAAAGGTTCAGTCACCGAGCACACTTCTACCACTCCTTCCCAGAAGGAGTCGTTGTAAACCAATCTGAAAATGGATTTCCCATCCTCTCTCTTGCTATATGTAGAATCTTTCCACTCATCACAAACAAACATTTTCTTCAACTCAAACTGACATTGAAGCAAAGACTGAAGAGTAAGGGAGTTGGTGGCAAAATGAGTGATTGTAGGACACCATATTTTTGGTGTGTCTCCTCATGAGGCTAAGAATGAAAGTATGGTTATATATGAACTTGGGGATGCTCCTAGCCAGATCAATCACCTCCTTGATGAAGGAGGTTTTCCCCATATCCTCTAGCATCAAATCAATACAGTGTGCAACGTATGGAGTCCAGAACAATGAACAATACCTCTTCATAAGAAACCTACCAACAACCACATAATTAGTTGCATTATTTGTTATGATTTTCACCACATTATGCAAATTGATTTTCTGGATGAACGCATCCATCAACTCACACAACAATGTTGCATATTTTACATGTGCCGATGCATCCACTAATTTGATAAATAGGGTACCTCTAGGACAATGTACCAAGAAATTGAGAAGGGCCTTATCCATCTTATCTTTCCAACCATCAAACATCACTATGCATCCAGATATCTCCCATGACTTCTTGAACTTTGCCAATCTAGAGTTGATGTCCTTCGTTTCTTCTTGAAGAATTGGTCCCCCCAACCCCTCAAAGGTAGGAATTTTATACCCTGGGCCAACAACAAAAATGACATCACACATCGACTACCAAAATGGATTTTTCTTAGTGATGCTAAGAGGTATGTCACTCTAGAAAAGACACCTCCCCATAGCCCTATCTGCTTCTTCCTTCTCTCTTTTCTTCAACATTGACCTGATGGAAGGTTGTGCTCCAACGGTGGTTTGTGGAACAAAAAAAGATGCAGACCTCATGGTAGCTGAATCTGTGGAGCCCCTCCCACTACACTGCCCCTTTGGGGTAGATGTCACTGAACTTTTAACTATAAGTTTGGACTTCTTTGCGACTACTTCATATTCATTTTTATCCTTTGCTTGAAGTGAATCAAATGCAATTCTCATAGTCTCCGAGTTACTATTAGGAAGTGTTCCACAGGGATGCATATCCAACGGTGGGGGTCATGTCCCCCACGTTTCCCATGTCTCCAGTATGGAGCCCTTCCATAACCTTGCCATCAAAATCAAGTATGGATCGCTTCCATCACCTCACCATCAAAATCAAAGCTCCATTCGTAGAAAAATGTGGGGTTGAGAAAAATTGTTGTTGCATGAATGGGTCGATTGAGCATTCTGGTCCACCGAGTATCAATCAAATCCCATAATAACATCTGTCTACGAAACCCATGGCTACCCATGCCCACACAATAATCCAGGATAGATTATTTGGCCCTATCCATGGCCTCATACAAATAGCCCATTGTGGGATTATCACTATCAACCAATCTCAAAACCTTTACCAAAGGTTCACTCACTGAGCACACTTCTACCACTCCTTCCCAGAAGGAGTCATTGTACACCAATATGACAATGTATTTCCCATCCTCTCTCTTTCTATATGTAGAATCTTGCCACTCATCACAAACAAACATTTGCTTCAACTCGAACTAACATTGAAGTAAAGACTGAAGAGTAAGGAAGTTGGTGCCAAAATGAGTGATTGCAGGATGCCACAACTCCCTATTTTTGGTGTGTCTCCTCATGATTTTAAGAATGAAAGTATTGTTATATATGAACTTGGGGATTCTCCTAGCCTGATCAATCACCTCCTTGATGAAGGAGGTTTTCCCCATATCCTCGAGCATCAAATCAATATAGTGTGCAACGCATGGAGTCCAGAACAATGAATAATACCTACTCATAAGAAACCTACCAACAACCACATAATTAGTTGTATTATCTGTTATGATTTGTACCACATTATGCAAACTGATCTCCTAGATGAATGCATCCATCAACTCACACAAAAATGTTGCATCTTTCACATGTGCCGATGCATCCAATGATTTGATAAACATGGTACCTCTAGGTCAATGTACCAAGAAATTGAGAAGGGCCTTACCCTTCTTATCTGTCCAACCATCAAACATCACTCTGCATCCATAGATCTCCCATGACTACTTGAACTCTGCTAATCTAGAGTTGATGTCCTTCTTTTCTGCTTGAATAATTGGCCCTCGCAACTCCTTAAAGGTAGGGATTTTATACCCCGGGCCAACAACAACAATGGAATCACACATTGACTGCAAAAATTGATTGTTCTTGGTGATGCTGAGAGGTATGTCACTCTAGAAAAGACACCTCCCCATAGCCCTGTCTGCTTCTTCCTTCTCCCTTTTCTTCAACATTGACCTGATGGAAGGTTGTGCTCCAATGGTGGTTTGTGGAACAAAAAAGGATGCATGCCTCCTGGTAGCTGAATCTGTGGATCCGCTCCCACTACAATGCCCCTCTGGGGTAGATGTCATTGAACTTTTAACTGTAAGTTAGACCTTCTTTGTGACTACTTCATATTTCTTTTTATCCTTTGCTTGAAGTGAATCAAATGCAATTCTCATAGTCTCTGAGTTACTATTAGGAAGTGTTCCACGGGGATGCATCCCTAATGGTGGGGGTCATGTCCCCCACATTTCCCATGTCTCCAGTATGGATCCCTTCCATCACCTAGCCATCAAAATCAAGTATGGATACCTTCCATCACCTCACCATCAAAATAAAAGCTGCATTCGTAGGAAAATATGGGGTTGAGAAAAATTGTTGCTACATGAATGGGTCAATGGAGCATCCTTATCCACCGAGTATCAATCAAATCCCATAATAACATCTGTCTACGAAACCCATGTCTACCCCTGCCCACATAATAAGCCAGGATATATTCTTTGGCCCTATCCATGGCCTCATAAAAATAGCCCATTGCGGGCTTATCACTATCAACCAATCTCAAAACCTTTACCAAAGGTTCACTCACTGAGCACACTTCTACCACTCCTTCCCAGAAGGAGTCGTTGTACACCAATTTGATAATGGATTTCTCATCCTCTCTCTTGCTATAGGTATAATCCCGCCACTCATCACAAACAAACATTTGCTTCAACTCAAACTGACATTGAAGCAAAGACTAAAGAGTAAGGACGTTGGTAGAAAAATGAGTGATTGCAGGATGACACAACTCCCTATTTTTTGTGTGTCTCGTCATGAGGCTAAGAACAAAAGTATGGTTATATATGAACTTGGGGATGCTCCTAGCCTGATCAATCACCTCCTTGATGAAGGATTTTTTCCCCATATCCCCGAGCATCAAATAAATATAGTGTGCAATGCATGGAGTCCATAACAATAAACAATACCTATTCATAAGAAACCTACCAACAACCACATAATTAGTTGTATTATCTATTATGATTTGTACCACATTATGCAAACTGATCTCTTGTATGAACGCATCCATCAACTCACACAAAAATGTTTCATCTTTCACATGTGCCGATGCATCCAATGATTTGATAAACATGGTACCTCTAGGACAATGTACCAAGAAATTGAGAAGGGCCTTACTCTTCTTATCTGTCCAACCATCAGACATCAATGCGCATCCAGAGATCTCCCATGACTGCTTGAACTCCACTAATCTAGAGTTGATGTCCTTCGTTTCTTCTTGAAGAATTTGCCCTCGCAACTCCTCAAAGTAAGGATTTTATAACATGGTCCAACAACAACAATGAAATCACACATCGACTGCCAAAATGGATTGTTCTTGGTGATGTTGAGAGAAATTTCACTCCATAAAAGACACCTCCCCATAGCCATGTCTATTTCTTCGTTCTCCCTTTTCTTGAACACTGACATGATGGAAGGTTGTGTTCTAACAATGCTTCGTGGAACAAAAAAAGATCCAGACCTCCCGCTAGTTGAAACCATGGAGCCGCTCTCATTACACTACCCCTCTGAGGTAGATGTCACTAAACATCTAACTATAATTTTGACCTTCTTTGCGACTACTTCATATTTCTTTTTATCCTTTTCTTGAAGTGAATCAAATGCAATTCTCATAGTCTCCAGGTTATTTTTAGGAAGTGTTCCACGGGGATGCATCCCCAATAGTGGGGGTCATTTCCCCCATGTTTCCCACGTCTCCGAGTTAGAGGGACTCCTGGGGGGATGTTTCTCCACATTCCCTTTTTGGGGAGACACGAGGAGATGTGGGGGGATACGACTCCCCAAGGTGGGCGATGATTCTCCCTGAAAGGGGGACTCTTGGGCGCCCCCCCTAATTGTTTTTCCTAATAAGGATTAAAAAATAAAAATTTAAATATTAAAAAGAAAAAAATAAAAATAAAAATAAAAAATATGTATATAAAAAAAGGATAAAAGTTAAAACACAATTAAATTTTAAAAATTGACTCCATGCAGGAGATGGATGTAGAGGAACGATCATTGAGATTGACCCATGATGGTCATTTTAAAATTTATTTTCTATGTTCATTGTTTTTTCAGTGTTAACTTTTGAGTCTTGACTTTAGATACTGATGACCTTAGACCTTGACTCGTCACTCTTTACTATTTTAAATTTTTGAGTTTGAGTAATTCCAGTTTACTATTTCAGACTTTAGTATCTACTATTTAGTATTTTTCTTAGTACTTAGTGCCACAAGTAGTCCTCCAAAAGTGCGTTGATTTGTTCGGTTTGCCCATTTTTATACGGATGGTAGGATGAACTCTTCAATAACTTCGTCCCCACAATCTTGAACAATGCTGTCCAAAACTTTCTCATGAACCTTGCATCACTATCCAACGCTATGCTTAGAGGAAGAATCTAATACTTCACTACGTTCTTGAAAAACAACTTCGCAACCTATTCTTCGCTACAAGTCATCTTCATCAATCATGGACACCCATGGTCTTCCATAGTTGACTATGGTATACCCTCGTCAACCATAGTTGAGGTCAACCATAGCAAACCACTAATGGCATGATTTTCCATCAATGTGACCATAATGTTACCAAACGTCGTAATGTGACAAACATTACCCACCAACGTAATGTGACAAACATAACCCAACATATAAATATGTCGTACATTACCCAACATCACAATGTGACGAACATTGTTGAAC
>ML806809.1:23352-43452 GCA_009831015.1 Picea engelmannii | reverse complement strand
TAGGTAGCGGAAGGGGCAGGGGGATTGGAATAGGTAGGGGCAGAGGAAGGCGCAGTGATAGTGACAGTGGCAACGTGACGAAACAGTCGGGCAGGGGCAATGGAGGCATCGCTTCTTCTTCCTCTTGCGGCGATATTGTTGATATTCCATCAGAAGAGTTGCAGGTTGTGATTGAGGAACCCATTTATAGCTGCAAAGTTAATGAGCTTCGACCAGGAACCATGGGCCATACTCTAACTGTTAAAGTCCTCCATTCCACTCCCATTTCAACTCCCATTATTCCTGTAGCTGAATGCCTTGTGGGCGATGACACCGCTGTCATTCTATTTACTGCCCGAGGTTCCCAAGGTAAATAATATTTATATTATATTACTGTTCTTTTCTTTCTCATTTGCAAATCAATTAATAACTCAAGGAAGCACTCATTTCATTACATTTCAGTGCATGTAATGAAGCCTGGAACGACGGTGGTGCTGCGGAACGCGAGGATTACATTATTTAGGGGTTCCATGCGACTTTCAGTGGACAGGCTGCAGATTGGCACCGAAAATGCCAATCAGAAACTCATTCAAGTCGTTAAACTGCCCCCTGACTATGATTTTGATGTAAAGATGGATAACAATCTATCGGTATTAGAGTTTGAGGTCTTCACACTCGACTCTCTCAGAGATTATCAGTTCTAGTTCACCCCACCAACATTTCAAACGATCCGGTTAAACACCATTTCATTTTTTCACCTATTTTTAAAATGTTTTGATGATAATTAAACAAGTTTTCAATTTTTCACCTTTTTAAAAATGTTTTGATGGTAATTAAACACCTTTTCAAATTTTCACTTTTTTAAAATGTTTTGATGGTAATTTTAATAATATAGTGTAGTCATGACAAATTTAATTTATATTTAAAAGTTATATAAATTAAATTAAAATATAATGAAATTCGTACTGTATGGAAGGTACAAAGGCTAAGAGGAATACTTTTAGTTAAATCTAATATTTCTCTAAGTTTAAAGCAAATTTCAGAGATTGTTGCATCAAGCTAAGGTTCTAAAGTAAATATACTAAATAGAAAAGGTTCTAAAGTAAATATACTAAATAGAAAAGATGCAACACAATGAAGAAAAAACATAAAAGTGGAAGGTACTAGGAACCTTAGGGGGTCTTTTCCCACCTTTAATGTTTCTACAAAACTGCATTACTGAAAAGGATTGCAGAAAGAGAACTATGAAAAACTCTGAAAACATAGGGAGTTCTGAACATATGAGAAGGAAAAGTAACCTTTGTCTAGGATTATTTTTCTATATCAGGAGAAGGAGAGTAACCTTCGTCCTCGACTTCCATTGAACTGGGAGTGGGAGACTGAATCTCCAAGCATCGTGGTCTAGCTCGGGGGTGTCTAGTGGTAAATCCGTTTGGAGTCACTGAGCCTACGTTTGGGTGGAAACAAACACCCCTCTCAGCAGTCGCATCACATCTGGTGTTTTTGATAAGTATTTTATGCCTTGTATTTTTAATTGTATACCATGAATACATGCTCATGTTTATCAGCCCATAATGATTTTTGTATGGAATGATTGCTCGATGTTTTGATCGGAAGAATGAACGCATACTTATACTTATATGATCATAATCGGTTTATGTATAAAAGGGACGAGTTCAGAATACAAGTCTGTTCCCTTGAGATTTGTTCTGTCTATTGACTCATGCTATGTCCTGGTTTGATTTTTCGAAGGCACCTCCTCCCGGGAAGTTTCCTCACATTCCAGAGCCGGAGTGAGTTCCTTGAAAAGATTACCGTTTTAGTAAACCCACGAGTTTACTTTACCCCTGACACAGAGTTCATAGCTCGACGAATTATGAAGGCTTTTTAGTTAGGTCACCAAGCCTAGGGATAATTACCCAAGAAACCGCTAAAGGAACATGTGATCTGAGTTTGGAAACCTTATACAAGAGAGAGTAGTTCTCTCAGGTTTTCGGCGTTTCAGCACCCGGGAAACCAAAAGGTAAGACTCCTAGTTCTCGCAAGTCGTGAAATCCCGGTACCCAAAACCCCAACACGCTCTATGGATGAGCCAATTTTGCGTGAATAGGTTTCGACGTTTCAGCACTCGGGAAACCAAAGGGTAAGACCCCTCATTTTCGTAAGTCGCAAAATCCCGGTACCCAAAACCCTGACACATTCGGTGGATGAGCCTTACGTCATAGGACATAGTCATGTGGTAGAAGGAGGAGGTAGGTGCTAGCAGTTAACAAAGGGTCAAAACACGGGAATCGACATTTCGGGTCTCGAAAGAATCTAGATCGTCCATTTGTAGGGGACGCGTAGCGAAGGTCTAAAGCCATCGGGGTTCTGGACATCGGAGGAATAGGAGTGAAGACCCCGCCATAAATCCCGAAGGGTATAATGCCGAGATTTAATCCGGGCCATTTATCAAGCTGATGATATGAACCGTAGATCCGTATGATACCGGGCTTTCAAGTCTTGGGGATTAAAAAGGGGAAGGAGGAATGCTTGCATCGTGATTCCTCGAAACATGAAACCCCGAAATCATTTATAGGAATAACACTAGGTCATAGGATCGGTCGTATGACAAGTGACCCAAGGGAGGAGCTAAGGATCTGTTAGACCCTTTCGAGTTTCGGCATATCGAAAGACAGAGAATAGGGGAATGCTAGGATCGTGATTCCCCGAATCACGAAAGCCGGAAGCACCATTTTGGTAAGGCTTGTGGTCATAGCCAAGGGAAGGGATGGTCTGGGCTAGGCCCCATAGAAATTCGGGGATTTTGTCCCTCGAAGAAAAGACAAAAAAAAAAGAAAATCATAGTTGTCGTAGTGGGTGTGTGTCAAATTGGTATCAGAGCATGGTTACAACACTTGGCCTGCTTGGGCTCATGAATGAGTTGCGCATAAATTCCATTTGAAGTACTCTTAAAAGGAGTAACCCTCTACCTTAACCCCCTTTATCAAAAGCCGAAGTTAAGAATGAAAATTTCCTATTGTGTGTATGCATTTAAAAAACATGAATTATGCCCTGATTGTGAATGAAAATAATAGTGACTAACAACAAGTGTTTTTCTTGCACAACAAGAGGACGATCAACCGCAGGAAACTGCAGACACACCACGAAATGGTGGAGGGATCCCACAATAGAGATGAAGAGTCTGACGAAAGGAGAGTTGTAGAGACCCCTCCAGATCTAGCTGAGACTGTGAGAAGCCTCATGGTCGAACTACAGAGCTGCAAGGCCAACAACGAGAGGTTGATAAAAGAGAAAGAGAAGAAAAGAAAAATTAATGCAGTTTTGCTACAAAGCTTATCCAACATACAAAGACAATTGCAGCATGGACCTTACACCAGTCACACAGACCAATGAAAGATAAAGAGAAGTCGAAGCCCACCTGGGATACAGAAACGTGGTCGTTTAAGTGGCCACACTGGGAGGAGAACCTTGAGAAAGGTCCACCCCAGAGATAAGGGACAAGCGTCAGATGATTCCTCTGGAAAGGAAACTAGCGACCCAGAGGGATCTTCTAGTAGCATAACTAGTTCTTATTCCCGAAGAAAACGGAAGAAGCGAAATCATTCCAAAAATCATAATCTCAAAGAATTCAAGAAGGCCAAACCACCCTCTTTCGACGGTGAAATAAAGAAGGGAGAGGAAGCGGAGGCCTGGCTGCTTGGACTAAAGAAGTATTTCAGAGTCCATGACTTCTTGGAAAACTTGAAGGCCCGAGTAGCCACTTTCAACCTGAATGGGAAGGCTTCCATTTGGTGGGAAGAGCTTAAGAACGTAAAAGGGATTCACGAAGAATACCTATCTTGGGAACGGTTTGAGAAATACTTCAGGAAGAAGTATCTGTCGGAAAAGTATTTTGACGAAAAGACTAAAGAATTCTATGAAATCAAGCTGGGGCAACTCACCATAGAGGAATATGCCAGCAGATTCCTCGAGTTGTTGAGGTACGTACCCTATATAAAAGAAGAAAAGGAAAAGGTGCAACGATTCATCAGTGGACTACCTAAGGAATATTAGAACATGATTGAGTTTGACGAGCCAAAGACCCTAGAAGACACTATCTGAAAGGCAAGATATTGTTATGAACAGCTTGAGCATTGGACAGAACCTCGTGAAGGATGGAAGCAGAAGAATAGTTCGGGATTCCAGAAAAAGGGGTTTAAATACCCAAGATTTAAAAACTATAAAAAAGACTCAAGGATGAGCTTCCCAACCCGAAGTGTACACCAGCAGAATTTCCCCTCCCAAAGCGGAAATAAACCTTTTGGATCTACCCCAGGAAAGATTGGTAACCTGAAGAAAGAACCCTTGAAATGCTGGGGTTGTGGAGAAGAACATCTACTGAGGGATTGCCCACACCGACAATAGAACAGTCGGACAATTTACAACGTTCAATAAGCTACCACCATCAATGACGTGGCCAGGAGCGTTCCACAAATTTATGTGGCCTTGGATAATAAACAAGCTGACCACCAAGCTTCAGTGGTGGAGATGGAAGGTATGATCACCAACCATCTAGTGTTTATTCTAATTGACCCTGGTTCAAATTTGAGTTATATAGCCCCTAAGGCTGTTGTTAAGTGAAAATTACAACCACATAAACACGCCAAGACATGGTTGGTACAATTAGCCACCGAAACCAAAAAAAAAGTAATGGAGGTCATACCATCTTTCCAATTCACTATGGGTGAATTCCCCACCCAAGCAACCCTTAACATACTACCCCTAGGATCGTATGACCTGTTGATTGGTATGGACTGGCTAGCCACATACAAAGCTAGACTAGACTGTTACCATAAAACTTTAGAATGTGTAAGTAAGTAAGGAAGAAGGATAACCCTTCAAGGGATCCAAAAACTTGTCTCGGTGAGACAAATATCAACTCTTCAAATGAGAAAGTATTGCAGAAAGGGATGTCCACTATATGCGATACAGGTGTTGGAATCAATTGAAGATGACAAACCAAGCCTCAAATACCACCCCACACTAAGAGAATATAGAGATGTATTTCCGGAAGAGGCAGCGGGTCTACCTCCGAGAAGGGACATTGACTTCTCGATAGAACTTGCACCAGGAGCGGTGCCAGTGTCTAGGACACCCTACAGGATGATCACACTCGAGCTAGTTGAGCTTAAATTACAACTAAAAGAAATGATGGACAAAGGCTATATCCGACCCAGCGTGTCTCCATGGGGAGCACCAGTCTTGTCTGTGAAAAAGAAATATGGTACCCTTCGACTGTGCATAGATTATAGACAACTCAATAAGGTAACCATAAAGAACAAGTACCCCTTGCCTAGGATCGATGATCTGTTCGATCAATTGGGAGGTCCTTCCATATTCTCAAAGATTGACTTGAGATCTAGATATCATCAAGTCCAAATCAAGGGTGAAGACATCCAAAAAAAATCCTTCAGGATGAGATATGGTCACTATGAGTTTGTGGTAGTACCATTTGTATTGACCAATGCCCCTGCCACTTTTATGTGCTTGATGAACAATGTGCTCAACAAATTCCTAGACAAATTTGTATTGGTTTTTATTGACGATATATTAATTTGCTCCAAGAATAGAGAGGAACATGAGGAACATCTTAGACTTGTGCTTCAAGTACTAAGAGAACATTAGCTCTATGCCAAATTTAGCAAGTGTGACTTTTTCTAGAAGAAAATACATTACTTGCGCCATGTCATATCTGAAGAGGGGGTAGCAGTAGACCCTGACAAGATCAGGTCTATCGTGGAATGGCCTACCCCAAAGGACGTTTCAGATATCAGATCCTTTATGGGCTTAGTAGGATACTATAGGAGGTTTATAAAAGGATTCTTCAAGATTGGTTGTCCAATCACTGCCCTCTAGAAGAAGGGAGCTAAATTCACGTGGACACAAGAATGTGAAGAAAGATTTCAATCCCTGAAACATCTACTGACCCATGCACCCGTGTTGAAGATTGTCGATCCTGAAGTTGACTTCCTCGTGTGCATAGATGCCTGCAAGGAATGGCTCAAAGGAGTCCTTATGCAAGGAGGAAGTGTAGTCTGCTATGAATCCCGAAAGTTGAATAAGCACAAATTCAACCATGTGACCCATGATCTAGAACTAGCCGCCATAGTGCACGCCTTAAAAATGTGGAGGCATTACCTCCTGGGAAGGAAATTTGTACTTATGAAAGACCACTGTGGATTGCGATATCTGTTTGACCAACCAAATCTCAGTGCCAGACAAGCTAGGTGGATGGCCCTCCTTAGTGAGTTTGATTTTGAAATCAAACATGTTAAAGGAAAGGAAAATAAGGTGGTCGATGCCCTTAACATAAGTATGAAAACAATTCACCTGGCAGTGGTGAGCACCTACGAGATGAATGTCAAAGAAAGAGTCAAGAATGCACAAGAAACAAACACATTCTTCCAGATCGTGACCTCGTACCTGGAGCAAGAGCCCACAGGGATAAAGTATGAAGGATACCAGATGATAGATGGAGGTCTGCTAACTTACAAAAACATATTGTATATTCCAGATTGTGACCTAAAGTTTGGCTACTACCAGCTTCCCATCGAACCAATTGATGTATGGAAGACAACTTTCTAGTCTAAAGAAGGTCTCTACAAATGGCTAGTCATGCCCTTTGGCTTAACAAATGCACCAACCAATTTCATGAGGTTGATGGATGATGTATTGAGACTCTTCACCAACTCCTTTGTGGTAGTATATTTGGATGACATCCTCATCTTCAACATAACGTGGGAGGAGTACATGCGACATATTCAACAGGTTTTGAGCACTCCGCGACAACGCAACCTTTATGCCAGCTTGGAAAAATGCTCTTTTGGCATGAACATGGTCCAATAATTGGGCTACATTGTTGATGAAAATGGGGTACATGTTGATCCAACCAAGATCCAAGTCACCTGTGATTGGCCAGCCCCAACCACACTGACTGAGCTTCAGATCTTTTTGGGACTATCCAACTTTTATCAACGGTTCATGTTGGGATTCTCCCATATTGCATGGGTCCTCAGCCAGGTGACCAAGGGTGGTGGTAGGGCCAAGTTAGTTTTGGGGAAGGAGAAACAACGAGCATTCAATGATCTAAAGCATCGCATGTGCTCATCTCCAGTACTCTCCTTGCCCGATATGCAACAACAATTCAAGATTGATACCGATGCATCTGACTATGCTGTGGGTGAAATTCTCACTCAACACGAGCATCTAGTGGCATGCCATAGTGAGACACTCTCTCATACTGTCCGGAAATACCCCACCTATGACAAGGAAATGTATTCCATTGTACAAGCCCATCGTCAATAGAAAAATTACATTATGGGGAACGAGACGATCATACACACTGATCACAAGCCTCTGTAGTTCATACAGACACAGGGGAAATTTCAAACGACCACCATCAAAAGTGGTACACCTACCTGCAACAGTTCCATCTCAACATCAAGTAAAAGACATGTATCTCCAATCATGTCGTTGATTGCCTCAATCGGCCTCTTGTGGATACACTCACCATTGTGCTCCATTCCTGTGGACATGAAGCATCTGAGTGGCCCCGACTTTATTAGCAAGATCCAAACTTCGCCACCACATATCAAATCTTGGGTATAGGAACAATTATCATTGATTTTCACATTCAGGACAAACTCTTATGCCACCTGGGCCATCTCTATGTTCCTACAAGCAAGTGTGCAAAGATGATTTGAGAAGCCCACTACAGTCGGGTGGCAGGACATTTTGGCATAGAGAAAATTGTGGCCATTCTTCAGAAACATTTTTATTGGCAAAAACTTCGATAGGACGTCATCGAGTATATCAGATGTTGCACTGCCTGTGCCATTTCCAAGCTAGCCATCAAGAAGCAAGGCTTATACACCCCTCTTCCTATTCTCGAGAGGCCTTGGGAATCCATCTCAATGGATTACATGTCTGGTTTGTCGTTCACCAAGCAAGGAAATGACTGTGTGTTTGTGGTCGTTGATTGATTTTCGAAGATGGCCATCCTCACAGCCTGTAATAAGAATGTCATAGCAACATATACTGCCAAGATCTTCTTCGAATAAGTGTGGGTCCACTTTGGGATACCGCAGACCATCATCTCCGACTGAGACAATAGGTTCCTCAACACCTTTTGGTCGAGTCTCTGGTCTCTGTTGGACACCAAGCTAACAAAATCCACTGCTTTCCACCCCCAAACTGATGGCCAAACAGAGGTCGTCAATCAGATGATTGTTCACATCCTGTGCATGTACAATTCTAAGCATCCACGTACATGGGATGAGAGTCTCCCATATGTCCAACACAATTACAACATGGCTCTCCATAGTTCCACCGACCATAGCCCATTTCAGGTGGGTCTGGGATTCCAACCCTTGGGACCCATTGATGTTGCACTTCCTCTTGCCACCGCACAAACAAACTCTTCCCTTGATAAGTCTACAATCGACAAAGCCACCAGATTCATTGAGAAGATTCAACACATCCGCCAACAGGTCTAGGAAATTTTTCAGAAATCCAATGCTAAGTACAAGAAACACCATGATCAACACAGGGTACCACACTAGTTTCAGGTTGGCGACAACGTCTATTTACATTTGCAGAAGGGGCGTCTCACTGGGCCCCATCGAAAGCTTCATCCACTTCGTTATGAGCCTTACACTATGACCAAGGTTGTGGGTAGAAATGCTTTTGAGCTCAACAATCCACCCTTCCTTGGTTTGCATCCAATATTCAATGTGGACCTCCTTCGACCATATTTTCCACCATTATTGGACACCTTAGAGATCACCGAACAACTGACACCAACAAAGATCAACCCTAAATACATGGAACAAGCATTCACTGACCAGATAGTGGACACACAGGTCAAGGGCACTCGCCAACAATAGATCCAATTTTATCGGGTTGTCAAGGCAAGGATAATCCTACACCAAGGCAAGTGGCTCACCCAAGGCCAAATCCAACAAAAGTTTCCTCACCTGATTGGGGAACTCAATGCAATGGAGACCATTTCTTCCTAAGGGGGGAGGATTGATCCAAGTGGATATTGGTGGCCACCCACCTATTCCAACTAGCTCCTCGTGTCCATTTTTCATTCAACACATTTTTTTGCACTACTTTGTAATTGTGGGTTCTACACTTCTGGGTTTGTCTGAAGCCCCAAACATCCTCTAGGTGGATACGGGTGGCCTCTCGCCTAATCCAACTGGCTTATTTTTTATGTATTCATGTCATCACATCTTGTTGTACTTCCAAGGCCGTTTTGGGGCCCTAAACATTGTTTTTTTGGCTCGCCATAGTCAAACTGTAGACAGGGTCAGAGTTTGATGAAAAAATGTGTAGTTCTCTAAAATACCTTTCCAACGGGCCATCACATGCCTAAAACATAGGTCGTATGCAAAAGTTACGACCCTGGGAAGTTGAGGTACCAAATTACACCAACTTACCCATAGGGCCCACATGAATTTTGTCGTTTCACCTTCTAGGGTTAGGTTTTTGGATGCCTAGGGTTTTGGCATTAATGAGTAATATAAAAAAGGCCTATGGAGCCTCATTGTAATCCATTCTTCTCAGACGGATGTGCGTAGCAGCCACATCTCTTCTCAGAGATAGTAACCACCATTTGAGCAAGTGTTTCTGTTCTACAGTTTTACAGTTTCATCCTATTTCATTATTGAATATAAGATATTGTTCACTGGATATTTGTGTTATTCTTCATATCTCCGTGTTTATTATATTCAGTCTATTAATCAGTTCGTTCCGCTCCTAAATCCAGATCACCTCTCTACTTTATCAAACTCATGGAACATCCAACATACACCCTTTGTCATTGTATTTTTTTTTATTTGAATCCTTTGGGGAGTACAGACATGCAAGAATTACAACCATGTTTATTTCCTCAACAACACATAAGGTGTTTGGAAATTGTAATCCATACAAGATCCAAGCATTGGACAAGTTTAGGTTGAAGGATTAAACTATAATAGTTTGATCCATTAGGGAGTTTCAAGGTTGATTTGGGTGCATGGTGAACATTTTTGGGATAATTTCGAATACAGACATGTTCTAAAATGTTAGGTTACAAGACATCAATGGAGAAACAAGACATTTTCAAGGGAATGAACTTGCCCAAAAATGGTCACCCTTTCTAGTTTCAATGTCCACCTATTTTCCATACCCCCACCAATTTTATGCAATTGATGTCTTCACGTGAACCCATGACTTTTGAGTAACACATCACTTTAAATATCTTGACCCCATTGATTTTCCTGAGAAAGCTTTGGGAAATGAGGCTCTCGATAAATTTCATAATTTTATACAAGAATATTAGAAGCTTCTCTATCATCAATTTTCACTAGTATGCCATGATTTTGAATTCGTTAATCGTGTATTACTTGGCTTAAATGAATTCAACATAGAATGTTTAAATTAATAATTGAATACCATACTAAACGTCTTATGAAAATTGGGGGAAGTCCTCATGAAAAGGTTTCACGTTGTTAGGTCAATGTGGTAGTATATATAATCTCTCATACAAATCCCATCTATAGGGAATACACACAATGTACCTATGAGAATCTATAATTGATCACCTCTTGATGCCTATGCTTTGGCCTTCATCTTCTATTGTGTAGGATACTTGAAGAATATGAATGGAACAACCAACACTTCTTCAATAAGGTCTATGGGGATTCCATTGTTTGTGATAAGGTCAAATTGCCAATATATCTGATATGTTGAGATTTATAAGGGTCAATAGAAGTATACAAGAATCAATGGAATCAAATATCACCCAAATTTTGCAATAACTTCAACTCACAAGTGTGCTATAGACAGATAGGTCTATTGTGCTAGAGAGAGTCTGTAAAATCCAAGCACAAGTGCTAAACATAGAAATACACAAGTGTTCGTAAGAGAAAGATGGAAATCACACGAGAGAACCCGAAAATTAAGTGGCCTTAGGATTATAACACTTTGTATTTCATATTAACAAGATCACAAGATGAGATGATACAAATGAAAGAATGAGTTGTGTATCTATACACAACTCAAGTAAGGCAATCTCTCAATGGGTTTTATGAGTGTAATATCTCTGTCTTGACCCTTTGGATGTTTTGGATCAAATTATAAATATGTAGATAAAATGATGGGACTCAAGCTACATGAATGTACCCATGTGTAAATGATGTAAATATGTATATGAATTCCTAGTGCAGAGATCAAGGCCAAGCCTTGACTAGTGAATGTCTAGGCATGCATTTCGATAAATATGCTTTCAACATACCATGAAGTAGGATTTCCATGGTGTAATCAAGATATGTAAATATTATTTCAAAAATTAATATAGAGGTGTAAGTTGGTTGTTGAGAGTATGAGAGGGATTATGACTCTATTAGAGGGGAATATGGATGGGGGACCATGGGGATAAAAAATAATCCCAAGCTGACTATGCTTCCTAACCCTCCTCTTTCCACCATGTGCCTTATTAAAATCCAAACAAGCAATCATTGAATGTTGGTAGTGGTTAGTGGGGAAATCTACCTTCTTAAGTTGTTAGAGAACAAGGGTTGATTACAAGTTATGATGAGTGTAAGAGACTCCATTCCCCTAGGAATTCAAAGCACCTATTTCTTTGTGCCCTCTCCCCATGTAAGTTTGAATTAACTATTCCTATTGGGGGATGATCCTCATTCAACCATTCACTCATCCATTCCCATGCTACACATGAGAATTCACATTCATTCTCAACAAACCATTCTCCATTCCCACACATCCTTAAGTTCTGGACCTCTATTCTTGTGTTGAGGATTGTGATTTAAACTCATAGATGGATAGATAGAGATGGGGAAGGAGAGTCTACAAACCTAAAAATAGAGATGGAAGGTTGCAAAGGAGCATAGAGGTTGGGTTGGTAGGAGGGAATTCTCGTTCCCTATATATTTTTCTTAGTGAGAGTTCAAGAACCAAGGGATGAATTTATCGAATTAATCATGGAGGTAGATAACATATTGGACTCCTTCAATATACATTGAGAGCATTAAAGCAGGATAAATATTTCTTGAGTGAATGTTGAGGAAATAAAGGAAATGTCTCTAGTATACCTAAGGGACTGATTAATAGAGAAAGGGTATATTCTCAATGTTGTGTGGGATAGTTGAAATGAGTTTTATGGATGGGTTAGCTGAACGGTTTTCTGGAGTATTTTGTGTTGAACAACTTGACTGAGTGTGAGAAAAATTGGGTTGAGTGAGTGACCTCACTATCCATAGCTTATTACCTTCACCCTAGTGACCTCATGATAGTCTATATTGGGGGTGGTTCACAAAGGATTTCCTACGATTAAGAGGAAAATTGCTCACAAGTGGCTAGTTTCCTCCAATGAGGTTGTTTAAAGATAAGTGTTCCATCTATGCTATGATTTGCTATATTGACTTCTTGTTTATAGTTCTAATGTTAAGTTGTGTTTGAATGTGTGAATTGGAATGGAACTATTAATCCATAGACAAAGCCCCATATTAAGCATAAGACCCCATATCAATCCCTAGATATTGAATTATTACATTTTTATTCTTATATTAGAGTTGTCATCTAGAGCCTTTAATTGCAATTGTACCCTTTGTCTCCTATATATACCAAGGAGACCTGGTTTTAGAATCATCTCATCTTGTACATTTGTTCTATTGTAAAAAGACGTTGGCTCCTCAAAGAGGCTTATATTTCATTCTTATATCTAATTCTCAAAGCATGGAGTTACTTCTCTTTCTATTTTCAGGCTACTTGGGTGTTTGTTGCCTAACATTTGGTTTTAGAGCACACGATCCTAGGGTTTTTCTCCTTCCAAAAAGTCATCTTAGGATTTTCTCTATAATTTTTTTTTTGTGAAGTTTAAGAAATTGTGAACTTTTTAGGACCCCGAGGAGACATAATTAAGTACTTTTGATAAAAATTCCAGGTTTTGGTTCACTATACTTTTTGAGATATAGCTTGTGGAAATTAGGGATTTTTATTAGTCCCGAAATTAGTCTCAAATGATTCAACTTCGAATTTTTTCTATAAATTTTGTTTTGTGAAGTTGTAGACCGTGAAATTTTCAAGATGCCAAGGAGACATGTTGAAGTAGTTGTGGTAAACATTTCAGATTTTGGTTCTCTATACTTTCTAAGATATATCTTATGGACGTTAGGGTTTTAGAACTAGTCCTAAAATTAGTCTCAAATGAGTCATATTGGAATTTTCACTATATCATTTTTTAGTGAAATTTAAGATTGCAAAATTTTTAGGAGTATCAGGAGACATATTGAAAAAACTATGGTTGAAATTTGATATTATTATTCATTACAATGTTCAAGTTACAACCTGTGGAAATTAGGGTTTTTGACTAGCCCTAAAACTAGTATCAAATAGGTGTTTTAGGGAACACAATCATATATGCTTCAATAAAGATACAAATTGAGTGAAAATATATTTTTTGATAGGGTAAACAACATAGTATTTTAGGTTACAATTTCAGAACTTGATATGAAAAATTGACCATGCAACAATCAATAAAAGTTCACTATCCTGAAAAGGAAAAAAACATGCAAGTTTTTGGGAGGTTTCGTAAATTTTCCTTGGCACATTAGAATTTAATCAAAGTTGTGGCATTATAGAGAATACATATCAAGATACCATATACCATAATTTGAGAATAAAATATGTATAAATTTCATATTTATATCGAGTGCAAGGTCAACCTCAGAACAATCACCAAATCGGGGTTTTAAAGGTGTGTAACTTACAATTAACATAAATTTGATTAGAAAATATGATTCATGTGATTTAAAAGTGTGGTGAAGTTAGAATATAGAAGAAGTATACATAAATATTATTTTTATCCCTCCATGAAAAATCTGTTCCAAAAATTTCTACACCAATTAAACCTCTAGAGAGATCAACCATGACTCAAGAAGAAAGTGAAGAAATACATAACCAACCATCCAAATTGGAGAACCAATTTAATAAATTTAGGGATAGGTCAATAAAAAATGATGATTTGATTAACATACAAAGACAATTACAACAGATGGAAAATAAGATATGGAACAATTACAAAATTCCTTGTCATTCGTGATCTTACATACCCTAGATGAGAGATTCATGAAGAACATAAAGATTGAGTCATAGAATAATGATTATTCATTAGTCCAATATCTGCTTCATTGGGGGTTCAACTCGACACCAAGGAACTACTTAATTCCCAAGATCAATAAGAGAAAATTTAATTGTAAAGATCCCATAACATGGATATTCTAGATGGAGCAATTCTCTGATCTACACCTAGTACCAACCTTACAAAAGGTAACTTTGCATCCTCATATTTATAACCTAATCAATTTGTTTGGTACCAATAACTTTGTGAATGAAAAAAGGATTCTATTGTCTCTTGGTCCATTTTTATGGATGAATTGATAGAACATTATGTGGACATTACAAGCAATACGTTCTTTCGTCAATTGAAAAATATTTGGCAAGGAGGTGCAATTACATAGCACATTCAACAATTCCAAAAAATAAGTCTTGGGGTAAGAAAACATTCCAAAGGATAATTTGTTAGATCTCTTTATGGGCACTTTAAAGGAGAGAATTCAATGTGAGGTGTGTCTCTTCAAACTTAAATCCCTAGAGCATTCTTTCAATGTGGCAAGGAAAGTTGGAAGTAAAAATATGGCTACTAAAAGAGTGGCCACTAAAAAATATAGAAAGAACCATGTTCCCTCTTCTAACCTCACTCATCCTACAAGGTTTAAACCTCAAAAAATGGATGAAAACAAAGAAAAGGGACTAGGTTTCAATTGTGATAGCAAGCAAAATAAGGGGCATTAATGCAGTGAGAAGAAATTAATCTACATAGATTGTGAAGAGGAAGAAGATCGAGAAATGGAACCATCATAAGATCTAGAACTAGAATAGACTACTCCAACCATATCTTGTCATGCATTAGTTGGCATCAATACCCCACAAACCCTCGACATAGAAGGATATACAAAAAATAAAAGGGTAACATTGTTGATTGATTCTAGTAGTACCCATAACCTCATTAATTTCAAATTAGCGGAACTTCTCAATCGCTTTATATATCCAACACTAGATTATCAAGTAATGATTATAGATGGAGGTGCCATAATATATTTAGGGAAGTGCCATAGTATTAATCTTACTACGGGGGAGTATTTATGGGATACTCCCATGATTGGAATCCAAATGGGTGGTGTTGATGTTCTATTAAGGGTCCAATGGTTACAATCATTAAGAATGGTGTCTCTTAATTTTCAGGAACTTTTCACGAGTTTTTCCTTAGAAGGTAAGGAAATTGATCTCAAAGGTATCCGAGGGAAACCCTCTAAAGTGATAAGATATAACAACATGAAAAAACTACTCAAAAAGGGACACCATGGTGTAATTGCACAATTGTGTTCACTAGGTGTTCAAACATCTAGACCATGTAACACCATGTTTCCCCCAGTCTGTAAAAATAACTATACTAGCCAAGAACTATGGAAAACTCAAAGATGTGAATGTGTGATTTGAATGGACCTTAGTAAAAGGTCGATGAATGTAAATAATGTTATAATATATGTTACAGGATTGCTGAGAGGGGGATGTGCTGAAAAAGAGACCACAATGGTTGAAGAAAGGTGGTGGAAGGCACCTAGAATGGTGGCGTTAACTTCCACCGAACCAAACCGTATCTGGTCTTCACTGGCATAGAGAACCAAGAGCGGCTCGCTGGCCTCGAAATGAATTACTCACCAGGTTGGTAGGTGAAGAGGCTCCTCATGAGTTAATGAGGGATGGGGATGAACCACCCATCCGTGGAAGCCTCAGACCTGACCACCGCGGGGAAGTTCGTGCCACACGCAACCTCACCAGAAAAGAAAAGGCAGGAAAGAGGTGTGGGAGGGAGTCAGTCATGACAAAAATCGCAAGAGGGGAGAAATCAGAGGAACTCTGGGATAATATACAGAGTTATTGATGAGGAGAGAAGAAGGAGAGTAACCTTTTTCCTCTAACGAACAGAGATTCTGTCTCATAGAATTGTGGTCTAGCTCGGGGGTGGCTAGTGGTAAATCCATTCGGAGTCGCTGAGCCTACGGTTGGGTGGAAACAAGCACCCTCTCAGCAGTTGCATCACACCTGGTGTTTTTCTGATAAGTGTTATATCTTGTATCTTGAATTTAAATATTCTGACATGCATGCTCATGGTTTGTGAAATTATGAATGATTTCCATATAAGACTGTCTGTATGGTGTTTGATCAGAAATAGTGGCTGCATGCTTGTATTGGAAAGACCACATATGACTTACGTATATATTTATATTTATATATATGTATATTTTGAATGGATTCAGTATTCAAGTCTGTTCTCAGGAAATCTATTCCCTTATTTTATCTCATGTAATGCCCTAGATAGATCTTTCCATAGGGACACCCTTTTTAAAGTTTACCCAAGAATCGGCTGAAGGATTTTATGTTGTAAGTCTAAAAAACCCTACATGAGAGAGAATGGTCCTCTTAGACTTAGGAAATTTCGACGTTTCAGCACCCGGGGTACCTAAGTGCGAGTTCCCTTGTATTCGCAAGTCCCGAAACCCCGATTCACGAAAATCCGAAATGACGGCGTATGGATAAGTTAGGACATTTCAGTGTTTCGGTACCCGAAATACCCAAGGGCATATTCCATTTCACTTGCAAGTCCCGAAACCCTGACTTGTGAAATCCCAAAATGGTAATAATATGGAGAAGTTATAAAATCTCGGAGTTTCGGTACCCGGGATACCCAGAGGCGAGTTCCTTGTACTCGCAAGTCCTGAATCCCCGACCCGTGAAATTCTGATGGGTGTAATCCCAAAATAGATGTGCAGGTTAAGAGTTGGTACTTCGGAGTTTCGGCTCCTGGAAGATCTATATGCGAGACCTCCTATCTACGCACATCACGAATCCCTGATCCGAGAAACCTCAAATTTCGGTCGAGGGTATGACGAGTGGGTGTATCGGCTTTTCGGTACTCGGGAAATCGAAGAATGTGAATCTTCATCCTCTTGTATCGCGAAGTCCTGACTTGCGAAATGCTGATAAGGCATAGTGTGAATTGGACCGACATTTCATCGTTTCGGTACCCGGAAGACACAAGGGTAAGTTTCCCCTGTACGCACTAGCCCCGAAATCCTGATAGGCGAAATGCCGAAATGGATGAGTACGTATAGCCTTGGGTGTTTTGGGCGTTTCGATACCCGAGACCCCAAACGACATTTTTTGTTCCATGTACCTACTAGATGGGAAGTCTTGATGGGGAAAGTTCCGATATGGCGTAGTGCGTGAAGTCTTGATGCTTCGGAGTTTAGAGTTTGGTATTTCAGAATTTTGGCTCCCGGAGGATCTGGGTACGAGACCTCCTATCCTCACACATCCCGAAATCCTGATATGCAAAACCCCGAGAGGACCTAGTGCGCATAAATCTGGTACTTCGGTGTTTCGGATCTCGGAGTACTGAAGGGCATGATCCCCTTGACGTTTTATTCCATGAAAAACCCAAATGGGTGAAATCCCGAAATAAGCTGAGTAATATATATATATATATAGGATATGCAGATTTCGGAGTTTCGGCTCCCGGGAGACCCAAGTGTGAGACCTCTTGTCATCGCACCTCCCGAAATTCCGGTATGAGAAATATTGAAGGGTAGAGTACCCAGAGTTAACCTGGGTTGTTGTTAATCTTGTTAGGCGGTTAGATCCGTTTCGGTTTAGGCCCTTCGAAAGACAAGAGAGAAAGAGAAATACATGCATCATGATTTCCCGAATCGTGAAAGATGATGAGCACCTCTCCGATAAGGCCTGTGGTCATAGCCGCCGATCATATGAGTATGGATAAGGGATGGCAGGGTCTATATTAGGCTCCGTAGGGATTTGGGGAATTCCATTCTTCGAAGAAAAGAAGAAAAAGGCCAAAAAATTTTGAATTCCGTAGTGGGTATGTTACAAATTGGTATCAGAGCATGGTTACAACACTTGGCCTTCCTGGGCTCATGAACGGGTTGCACAGAGACTCCATTCGGAGTACTGTTAAAAGGAGTAACTCCTTATCTTGAACCCCTCAATTAAAAGTCGAAGTTAAGAATGAAAACCCCTGTTGTGTGTGTGCATGAAAAATATGAGTTTATGTACTATTTATAAATGAATATGAACATTGACTAACAACCAACGTTTTTCCTTTTGCATACAAGCAGGAGATCAATCGCGGGAAATTGTTGATGTATAGAATGGTGAATCACCAAGAGGTGGGGGAAGGCTCCCACAATAGAGACGAAGATTCTAACGAAAGAAGGGAAGTAGGAACCCCTCCAGATCTAGCAGAGACTGTGAGGAGCCTCGTGGTCGAATTACAAAGCTGCAAGGCTGACAATGAGATGATGATGAAATAACAAGAGAAGCAAACAAAAATTAACGTAGTTTTACTGTAGAGCCTATCCGACCTACAAAGACAAATGCAGCATGAACCTGAGGTACATAAACATTGTCATATCAGTGGCCACACTGAGAGGAGCACCTCGAAAAAGGTCCATCCCAGAGGTAAAGGACAAGCGACGGATGATTCCTCTGGAAAGGAAGCTGGTGGTTCAGAGGGCTCTTCTAACAGTAGAACTAGTTCTTATTCTCGAAGAAGACAGAAGAAGCAGAAGCTTTCCAAGGGTCATAAATTCGAAGAATTCAGGAAGGCCAAACCACCCTCCTTTGACGGTGAAATAAAGAAGGGAGAGGAAGCAGAGGCCTGGCTGCTTGGACTAAAGAAGTATTTCAAAGTCCATGAATTGTTAGAAAATTTGAAGGCCCGAGTGGCCACCTTCAACTTGAACAAAAAGGCTTCCATTTGGTGGGAAGACCTTAAGAATGTGAAAGGGGTTCACGAAGAGGACCTATCTTGGGAACGGTTTGAGAAATACTTTCAAAAGAAGTATCTATCGGAAAAATAATTCGACGAAAAGACTAAAGAATTCTATGAAATCAAACTGGGGCAACTCACTATAGAGGAATATATCAACAGATTCCTCGAGTTGCTGAGGTATGTACCTTATATAAAGGAAGAAAAGGCAAAGGTGCAACGTTTCATCAGCGGACTACCTAAGGACTATCGGAACATAATTGAATTTGATGAGCCAAAGACCCTAGAAGGCACTATCCGAAAGGCAAGATATTGTGATGAACAGTTTGGACATCAGACATAACCTCGCGAAGGCTGGAAACCAAAGAATAGTTCGGGATTTCAGAGAAAAGGGATTAATTCCCCAAGATTTAGGAACTATAAGAAGAACTCAAGGATGAGCTTCCTAGACCAGAGTGTACACCAGCAGAACTTTCCCTCCTTGAGCAGAAATAAAACTTCTAGGTCTGTACCAGTGAAGGCTGATAACCCAAAGAGAGAACTTTGAAATGTTGGGGTTGCGGAGAAGAACATCTACTGAGAGACTGTCCACACCGACAATAGAATAGTTGGAGAATTTACAGCATCCAGGAAGCTACCATTGTCAATGAGGTGGCCAGGAGTGTGCCACAAATTTATGAAGCCTTGGATAATAACCAAGCCGACCACCAAGCTTCAATGGTGGAAATAGAAGGTATGATTTCCAACCATCTAGTGTCTATTCTGATTGACCCTGATTCAAACTTGAGTTATATATCCCCTAAGACTGTTGATAAGTGTAAACTACAACCACCTAAACCTACCAAGCCATGGTTGGTACAGTTAGCCACTGGCACCAAAAGAACGGTAGCAGAGGCCATACCAGTCTGCCAATTAATGTTGGGTGAATTCCCCACCCAAGCAACCCTTAACATATTACCTCTGGGATCATATGATCTGTTGATTGGTATGGACTGGCTAGCCGCCCATAAAGCCAGATTGTACTGTTACCATAAAACCTTAGAATGTGTAAGTAAAGAAGGAAAAAGGATAACCCTTCAAGGGATCCGAAAACCTGTCTCGGTGAGACAAATATCATCTTTACAAATGAGAAGGTATTGCTGAAAAGGATGTCCCCTATATGCAAT
>ML806809.1:3386-23302 GCA_009831015.1 Picea engelmannii | reverse complement strand
CATAAAACCTTAGAATGTGTAAGTAAAGAAGGAAAAAGGATAACCCTTCAAGGGATCCGAAAACCTGTCTCGGTGAGACAAATATCATCTTTACAAATGAGAAGGTATTGCTGAAAAGGATGTCCCCTATATGCAATACAGGTGTTGAAAACAATTGAAGGCGACAAACCAAGCGTCAAAGACCACCCTACCCTGAGAGAATACAGAGATGTATTTTCGGAAGAGGTACCGGGTCTGCCTCCGAGAAGGGACATTGACTTCTCGATAAAACTTGCATTGGGATCGGTGTCGGTGTCTAGGACACCCTACTGAATGAGCACACCTAAACTAGTTGAACTCAAATTGCAATTGAGAGAAATGATGGATAAGGGCTATATCCAGCCCAGTGTGTCTCCATGGGGAGAACCAGTCCTATTTGTGAAAAAGAAGGACGGTACCCTTAGACTGTGTATAGATTATAGACAACTCAATAAGGTAACTATAAAGAACAAGTACCCCTTGCCCAGGATCGATGACCTGTTCGATCAATTGGGGGGTGCGTCTATTTTCTCAAAGATTGACTTGAGGTCGGGATACTATCAAGTCCGAATCAAGGGTGAAGACATCCATAAAACTTCCTTCCAGATGAGGTATGGTCACTATGATTTTGTGGTAGTGCCATTTGGGTTAACCAATGCCCCTGCCACTTTCATGTGCATGATGAACAATGTACTCAACAAATTCCTAGACAAATTTGTGTTGGTTTTTATTGACGATATATTAATTTACTCCAAGAATGTTGAAGAGCATGAAGAGCATCTTAGGCTTGTGCTGCAAGTGCTAAGCGAACATCATCTCTATGCCAAATTCAACAAATGTGAATTCTTCTAGAAGCAAATACATTACTAAGGCCATGTCCTATCTGAAGGAGTAGTAGTAGACCCTGACAAAATTAGGTCTATCATGGAATGGCCTACCCCAAAGGATGTTTCAGATATCAGATCCTTTATGGGATTATCATGATACTATAGGAGATTTATAAAAGGATTCTCCAAGATTGGTTGTCCAATCACTGCCCTCTAGAGGAAGGGGACAAAATTCACATGGACACAAAAATGTGAAGAAAGATTTCAAACCCTGAAACAACTATTGACCCACGCACCCATGTTGAAGATCGTCGATCCTGAAGCCGACTTCCTAGTGTGCACAGATGCCTGTGAGGAAGGACTTGGAGGATTCCTTATGCAAGGAGGAAGTGTGGTCTGCTACGAATACCGAAAATTGAATGAGCACGAAGTCAACTATGTGACCCATGATCTAGAGCTGGCTGTCATAGTGTGCGCCTTGAAAATGTGGAGGCATTACCTGCTGGGAAGAAAATTTGTACTTATGACAGACCACTATGGATTGCGATATATGTTTGACCAAACGAAGCTCAATTCCAGACAAGCTAGCTGGATGGCCCTCCTTAGTGAGATTGATTTCGAAATTAAACACATTAAAGGAAAAGAAAATAGGGCGGCGGATACCCTTAGAAGAAGCATGAAAAAAATTCACCTGGCCGCGGTGAGCACCTGCTAGACGGATGTCAAAGAAAGAGTCATAAATGCATAAGAGACAGACACATTCTTCCAGATCGTGACCTCGTACCTGCATCAAGAACCCACAGGGATAAAGTATGGAGGCTACCAGATGATGGAAGGAGGTCTACTCACTTACCGAAGCAGATTGTATATCCTAGATTGTGACGACTTGAAGAGGTTCATACTGGATGAACTACATAAAAGACCCTATACTGTTCATCCAGGATACCAAAAGATGATCACGGCCACCAGGAAACAATTCTATTGGCCCGGATTGAAGAAAGACATAACTGAGTACCTAGCCAAATGCATAGAATGCCAACATGTTAAAGGAGAACACTGACACCCAGCAGGATTATTACAACCTCTACCAATCCTGGAATGGAAATGGGAAACCATCTCCATGGATTTCATCACCGGATTACCAACCTCGACCAAACATAATGACACCATCATGGTAGTGGTGGATAAATTGAGAAAGTCCGCTCACTTTATCCCCGCCAAATCAACTTGTAAGGCAATAGACATCGCCAATGTATTCCTGAAGGAGATATTTAAACTGCATGGTATGCCGAAAGAGACCGTGTCTGACAGAGACACGAAATTCACTTCCAACTTTTGGAAATCACTAATGGTGGGTTTAGAGACCAATTTGTTGTTTAGCACCACCTATCACCCTCAAACCAATGGACATACAGAAAGAGTGAACCAAATACTAGAAGACATGCTAAGAATGCATGTAGTGCATCAACCCAAGAAGTGGGAAGACTACCTGCCACTGGTGGAATTCACTTACAACAACGGCTACCAAGAATCCTTAAAGATGAGTCCCTTCAAAGTCCTCTATGGTAGGCCGTTCAACACTCCTGTCAGCTGGAGTAATCCCGTAAACAAAATTTCTTTTGGACCCGACATGTTAAAAGAAATGGAACAACAAGTGACTCAGATAAAACAAAACCTGAAGGTCGCTCAGGACCGACATAAAAGCTACGTCGACCAAAAGAGAACCCCAAGAGAGTTCAAGATGGGAGACCATGTATATCTTAGAGTTAGACCCAGAAAGAGTTCTTTGAAAATGGGAGCTTGTGCCAAGTTGGCACCTCGGTATTGTGGACCCTTTGAGGTTCTAGATAGAGTGGGACCTGTAGCCTATAGGCTAGCACTTACTCCCACAGAAAAAGCACATAATGTTTTCCATGTTTCATTATTGAAGAAATATGTACATGATTCTAATCATATAATTGACTGGTCTGTGATCTAGGTGGAACCGGAGGGAGAATTCCTACTAGAACCTCAATGCATACTGGATAGAAAGCAAACCCCTCTCCGGAACCGAACCATTGCATAGGTCAAGGTGTAGTGGAGAAATTTTGGTCCAGATGAGGCTACATGGAAAATGGAGGATGCCATGAAACAGGCGTATCCGATTTTGTTTACCTCTATACATACATGTCATATTGATAGATTGAACATCAAGGACAAAGTTCCTTTAAGGGGGAGGGAATTGTAACACCCTGGTTCCCCCAGTCTGTAAAAATAACTATACTGGCCAAGAACTATGGCAAACTCAAAGATGTGAATGTGTGATTTGAATGGACCTTAGTAAAAGGTCGATGAATGTAAATAATGTTATGAATATATGTTATAGGACTACTGAGAGGGGGATGTGCTGAAAAAGAGACCACGATGGCTGAAGAAAGGTGGTGGAAGGCACATGGAATGGTGGCGTTAACTTCCACCGAACCAAACCGTATTTGGTCTTCACTGGCCCGGAGAACCAAGAGTGGCTCGTTGGCCCTGAAATGAATTACTCCCCAGGTTGGTAGGTGAAGAGGATCCTCATGAGTTAATGAGGGATGGGGATGATCCACCCATCCGTGGAAGCCTCATACCTAACCACCGCGGGGAAGTTCTTGCCACACACAACATTGTCGGAAAAGAAAAGGCAGGAAAGAGGTGTGGGAGGGAGTCAGTGGCGACAGAAATCGTAAGAGGGGAGAAATCGGAGGAACTCTGGGATAATATACAGAGTGATTGATGAGCAGAGAAGAAGGAGAGTAACCTTCGTCCTCTGACGAACAAAGATTCAGTCTCACAACATCATGGTCTAGCTCGGGGGTGGCTAGTGGGAAATCCATTCGGAGTCGCTGAGCCTACAGTTGGGTGGCAATGAGCACCCTCTCAGTAGTTGCATCACACCTGGTGTTTTTCTGATAAGTGTTATATCTTGCATCTTGAATTTAAGTATTCTGACATGCATGCTCATGGTTTGTGAAATTATGAACGATTTCCATATAAGACTGTCTGTATGGTGTTTGATCAGAAATGGTGGCTGCACGCTTGTATTGGAAAGACCACATATGACTTATGTATATATTTATATTTATATATATGTATATTTTGAACAGATTCAATATTCAAGTCTATTCTCGGAAAATCTATTCCCTTATTTTATCTCAAGTAATGCCCTAGATAGATCTTTCCATAGGGACACCCTTTTTAAATTTTACCCAAGAATCTGCCAGAGGATTTTATGGCGCAAGTCTGAAAAACCCTGCACGAGAGAGAATGGTCCTCTTAGACTTAGGACATTTCGGTGTTTCGGCACCCGAGGTACCTAAGTGTGAGTTCCCTTGTACTCGCAAGTCCCGAAACCCCGATTCACGAAAACTCGAAATGATGGGGTATGGATAAGTTAGGACATTTCAGTGTTTCGATACCTGGAATACCCAAGGGCGTATTCCCTTGCACTCGCAAGTCCTGAAACCCCAACTTGTGAAATCCCAAAATGGTAATAATATGGAGAAGTTATAAGATCTCGGAGTTTCGGTACCCGGGATACCCAGAGGCGATTTCCTTGTACTCGCAAGTCCCGAATCCCGGACCCATGAAATTTCGATGGGTGTAATCCTGAAATAGATGCGCAAGTTAAGAGTTGGTACTTCAGAGTTTCATCTCCCAGAAGATCTAGATGTGAGACCTTCTGTCTATGCACATCGCAAATCCCCAATCCGAGAAACCCCAAATTTTGGTCGAGGGTATGACGAGTGGGTGTATCAGATTTTTGGTACTCGGGAAATCGAAGAATGTGAATCTTCTTCCTCTTGTATCGCAAAGTCCCGACTTGCAAAATCCCGATAAGGCATAGTGTGAATTGGACCGACATTTTGGCGTTTCGGTACCCAGAAGACACAAGGGTAAGTTTCCCCTGTACACGCCAACCCTGAAATCCTGATAGGTGAAATGCCGAAATGGATGAGTACGTATAGCCTTGGGTGTTTTGGGCGTTTTGGTACCCAAGACCCCAAAGGACAGTTTTTGTTCCGTGTACCTACTAGATTCGAAGTCTCGATGGGGAAAGTTCCGATACGGCGTAGTGCGCGGAGTCTTGATGCTTCAGAGTTTAGAGTTTGGTATTTCAGAATTTTGGCTCCCGGAGGATCTGGGTACGAGACCTCCTGTCCTCGCACATCTTGAAGTCCCAATATGCGAAACCCCGAGAGGAACTAGTGCGCATAAATCTAGTACTTCGGTGTTTCGGCTCCCGGAGTACCGAAGGGCATGATCCCCTTGACGTTTTATTCCGCGAAAACCCCAAATGGGTGAAATCCCGAAATAAGATGAGTAAGATATATATATATATATATATATATATATATATATATATATATATATATATATATATATATATATATNTATAGGATATGCAGATTTCGAAGTTTCGGCTCCTGGGAGACCTAAGTGTGAGACCTCCTGTCATCTCACCTCCCAAAATTCCGGTATGCGAAATCCCAAAGGGTAGAGTACTCAGACTTAACCTGGGTTGTTGTTAATCTCGTTAAGTGGTTAGATCAGTTTCGGGTTTTGGCCCTTCGAAAGACAAGAGAGAAAGAGAAATACATGCATCGCGAAAGCCGACAAGCACCTCTCCAATAAGGCCTGTGGTCATAGCCGCCGATCATATGAGTATGGATAAGGGATGGCAGGGTCTGTATCAGGCCCCTTATGGATTTGGGGAATTCCATTCCCCAGAGAAAAGAAGAAAAAGGCGGAAAAAATTCAAATTCCGTAGTGGGTATGTTACAGACCATCTATTCCAATGGATCTCGAAAAATTTATCGACAATCATTCCAACGTATTTGGAGAGATGCCTAAGGGTATTCCACTTTCTCAAGATCATGACCATGGTATTCTTTTGCAACTTGGAAATGTACCCCCTAACATTAGGCCTTACAAGTACCCATATGAATGAAAGAGTGAGATTGAGCATATGATTCAAGAAATGTTAGAGTATGGCATCATTCAACCTAGCCAAAGTTCTCTCTCTTCACTAGTGGTGATGGTTAAAAGAAGGTAAGGTTCATGGAGTATGTGTCCAAATTATATAAAACTCAACAAAATGACCATTAAAGATAAGTTTCCTATTCTTGTCATTGATGAATTATCAAATGAATTGTAAGGAAATTTTTTCTTTACTAAGTTGGATCTTCATTTTGGATATCATCAAATCAGAATGAGGCAAGAAGACATCCCCAAAACAACCTTTAGAACACATGAAGGTCATTATGATTTTTTGGTGATGTCATTATGAGTTTTAGAATCACGAATTATTGATGTTGTATATTAGCTTGCTATAGTAATTCGATGCATTCCTCTTCGAAATTTGAATATCCTTGTAGGTATTTGGGTTTGAGATCTCATTATGCATTCAAACTCGAACTATCAAGGATACATTGTTCGACAATTGTGTATGATGGTGTAGAAATAGGAAAAACACCATCATAGGGCATGACCTTTGAATGGATTTTGAGAGTCTCAAAATGACATTCAAAGCCTATGGGCCTTTTACCTCAAGCCTTCAGTTAGTTTGAAGTGATAACTTTGAATGGCAGTGAGTTCATCCTTAAAATGTTTAAGTCTTGAAGAATCACTTTCAAGGACTCTCAAAGGCTTTACCATCAGGTAAGTCTTTCAAAATAGGTTCCATATTTTGAAGAGCCCTAATGGTTCATTGGGGCATATTGAAAGATGTTCCTCTTTGATATTTTGAAGAGCCTTAATGGCTCAACATGGCATATCAAAATATGTCCCCCTTCAATATTTCAAAGAGTCCCAATATATCAAAAGATGTTTTGTTTTGATCTTTCAAGGAATCCTGATGGTTCGATGGGATCTTTCAAATAATGATACTTTGAGAAGATGGTTCATTAGGGCCTTTTGACATATTTTTTTTGGAGAGTCCCAATGGACTATCATAGTTGTTCGAGAGCCATTCTTTCAAAGAGGCTCGATGGGTATAACTTTTGAAGGATGAGTAAGAGTAGTCTTCGAATTAGAATTGATGAACCTTGTGAGCCAAGGCCGATTGTCAATATAGATGAATCTTTCCGAATAAGCTAAATCAAAGACATCCAAAGGAATGGAAAATGGAGTAAAGGATCCGAAGGGATCCAAATTAATGTAAAATAGGTGGAAAAAGATTAGAAAAATCATGCTCCCTCAATAAGTCCATAGAAGGGGATGGGTACATGACAAAGAGGTATAAGAGCTATCTCATGTTACAACACTAGGACTATTATAGGCTAGAAATGTAAATGATAGGGCATGATAGGATCTAGTTACAACATTGAAATGATATGGGCATGGAATAATGAATGGATGGAAGTGCTATAATGATCTTTTGTTGACATTGCTAAGATAATAGGATTTTGTTGTACACAATGTCTACCAGGTAGTGAGGCTGATAATGAAACATGGTAGAGTGGATTGTTTTCATGGAGGATGCATAAAACCCTTTTGTTTATGAAGAATATTTTTAGAGTTATTGAAATATGTGCCTTTCATCATGGATGAACAAGTGAAGATTCAGAGGTATATGAGTGGGATACCCTCATTTATTAGTGACAAGATACAATATGATGACCCTAAGATGATGGAAGAAACCATAAGGTGCACTAAGTGTCTTTATGACCAGTAGAAGGGAAGAGCGAATTTCCAAAAGGTTTGAAAAGACAAGATGAACTATAAGGTGGAACAAAGGAAAAAGGGAGTTAAGCCACCATTTTTCAGAAATATTGCACAAGGAAAGATGACTTTGTAGGAGCTGAGAATGTTGAAAATAGTGGGACAAAAGTCATGGTAGCAACCTATGCAATGTTGGGGTTGTGGAAAAAATAATATGTGTATATCTTTCCCTCAAAGAAGTGATAAATCAAGGACTGCACATAGTGTACAACAGGCTGCGACAGTTGAGGACATGGGTAGAAATGTGTTGAGGATTTACGCAACGTTGGATAACAAGTTGGTTAAGTTCCAGTCGCACATGATCGAAGTGGAAGGTAATATTAATGGCAAACCTATTTTTATTTTAATAGACTCAAGAGCTAGTCATATTTATCTAGATCCTAAGATGGTGGAAATATTCCATTCGTTGAGAAGAAATCTTGGAAAATCTTAGTTGGTGCAATTAGATACATGAGCAAATAGGAAGATTAATTTGATGCGGGGAGCAACACCTGTATCCAAGACTCCTTATAGGATGTGTACGCCAGAGTTGAAGGAGATGAAAATGCAACTTGAAGATCTTCTGAAGAAGGGGTATATACATCCAAGTGTGTCACCTTGGGGTGCGCCAGTTTTGTTCATGAATAAAAATGATGGTACATTGAGACTTTGTATCGACTTCAGGCAATTCAACAAATTAACAGTAAAGAGCAAGTATCCTTTGCCAAGGATAAACGATCAGTTTTATTAGTTAAGGGGTGCAAGGATATCTTCCAAGTTATATCTCAGATCTAGATATCACCAAGTAAGAATAGAAGAGTAAGACATCAACAATACTGCCTTCAGAACAAGGTATGATCACTATGAGTTCACAGTGGTGCCATTTGGGTTTGTTATCGCATAAGTTGTAGGTTGGGAAAAACCCGACCAAACCACCAAAATGGAAACAACTAAGGGGCACTATACCCAATGTCACCTCGATATAAGTCCCACACTTTGAGGGTGACTAGGTCACTCTAGGGAGGCGATCCCGGTGATCCTAAGGGGATTGAGATGGATGGAAGGTGTTATCACATAAGGTTTTCAAGGACCATAGGTGTGTGTCGATATAACCGAGTCTGTAATTTTACCCTGTCTCTATCCTTTTTGAATCGACAAGTCTTAAGTTTGCCCCCTTTCAGCATGTAAAGTCGTCTTCTGTGTGCCCTTGTTTGTTTCTATGCCCTGGTCTCCCTCAATATTTTAACCGAAAGAAATCGTGGCCCCAAGACCCTCTGTTTTTCTCCAAGGATGAACACTCGTCTCCTTTTTCTAGTCACTGGTCTCCCTTTTTCCCCAGCCCACCACTAGTCATCCAAATCCTTGTTCATGCAGGCCGCAACCATGGGCACAAAGTGCAACATTTAAAGTATCCTATTTCGGGCTTAAAAGCAACATGCAGTTTTAATATTTCAGTGACGGAGATTCCAAGAGAAGTTTAGATCAGTGGCTCATGGGATTTCAGAATGTCAAAATCACACGAAGTATAGCGCCAGGGAAAAAGGTCTGAAGTCCCAAGGCTCGGAGCGAGCATGAGCTGTTGATCTCGAGGGGGATAGGTGGCATCCAATCCAAGTGTTTGGGGAAGTGAGCTTCGGGAGTTTCAAAGCGAGAAGTGCATGAAAATCCCAAAGAGCCGAGGCCCGGACTACCAAAGTAGTTATGGACCGTTGACATCAAATCGACAGGAGTCGTCAATATTGGCAGTAACATATTCAGAAGCCCCAAAATGATAAAGGTCCCAAAATGGATCTCGACCATCCGAATCAAGAAGCCACGCGTTGTCAGATCCCAAGCTCTGGTGAATTTGCTTGGGGAAAATAAAATTTGAATATTGAGAAGTCCGAAGCCTGAAGCCACGAAGGGATCTCAATCGTTGATCTCAGGAGGGCCGCACGTCTTCAGATCCATAGCTCCAGGTAAAAGAAACTGAAGGTAGAGGAAGTTTGAGATTTGATTTTCCTGTAGTTTGAAGACTCGAAATAATTCTCGGCCATTCGATTCAAGAAGACACGCGACATTAGATCACCAACTCCTAGTAAAAGCACATAGAGGAGCCAAAGGAAAAAGAGCTAGCACTCCATCCCAAGGCACACTTCTGGCAGATCCTAAAATTGGTGGGCGATTAATCTTGACAGTGGCACTAAATCTAGCAGGTGTGTCCAGATCTCATATCGGGACCAGATCTACGACCACAGTTCATTGCGGGGACACAACATGCTCAGGCGATAATTTTCTTGAGCGTTCATGCAATTGAAACCATGGTAAGGAGAAAGTGATACATGGCGAAAGGTGGTGGATTGCGGGCCCAAAAGTGGTCTGAACCCAAACTAATTTTGAGCAGCCCCACAATCACATGTTTATATGGCATCCTATCCTAGAGCAACACGTGGCCTCCCCCTGAGGTTTAAGTCTCGTTGAGTCCCCGAGGAAAAGTAGTAAGTGAAGGGTAGGTTTGGTGGTTGAAATCTCATCTCACCCCATAAATGGAAGGAATGGAAAGTCCGGTCGTGGGGACTGAACCGCCAGCCCGTGGTACCCTTGCAAGCAGATTTCCCTGCATACCCATGCCGATCTGAGTTCGCGTCTGATAGAGGGATGAACATTCAGTCTGACAGAAGAATTCGCTGACGCAAAGCTTTGATTATAGTGATCAGATCACACTCCTGATAGTCGGGGACTGTTCTGAGTATAAATATATAATTTTAATATTTTGTTAAGGTCGTCAACTAGTTGAGCAGAGCTCCCTATTTTGTAATGTTTTGATGCCAGAACTGTTCTCTGGTTATGTATAAGATTTGAGACTTTCAAATTAATAGAAGTCAGCCTCTTTTCATCTCTTTGTAAAAACTGTGCTAAAACACTCGAGCATGGAGGATCCAATCGAGGGTTGTTATGCTGTTGTAATGTAGGTTTGATTGCAGTGGTATTGTGACCAATTTTAGTCAGCTTCCTTGTGATCTTTTTCCCTCTTACATTGAATGGATTGGGCATGGAGGATCCGGTCGAGTTGCTGTAGATGCATGGTGATGTAGGTTTGATCATTGTGCTATTGTGACTGTGTTGTTTGGACATATTTTAGTGTCTGAAACTTGGGCTTAAGAGTGATCTTGAGTCTGAGTTTTTCTTCTCCAAGTTTCTTGAAGGCCTGATGCCCATAACAATCTTGTCCACCTTTCTTACTAAGTCTTCCCTCTGCTCACACCTAAACTCAATTCACTGACTGAAGTTAGTTGTGGCCCTCACTTCCTTGTACATTTCTTGTCCAATTCTATGTTGAACATCATTCATATATTGAGTTTTGTCCATTGATCTCCACTCATATAAACCAAACATCCACCAAAAACTCTGATGGGTACTGGGTTTATCCTCCCGCAATCTGAGGGTGACTTTTAGTGCTAACAGAAGGGAAAGAAGATAAGTATCCCCCTAAAGGTCAATTATAGAAGAGGAAAGATGGATTTGATGACTCGTCTCCAGGTGGTTTAGGTTTTCCAAGTCTTTGGATTCCTGTAAAGGGTGTTAGTACTTTCACGAGACACAAGAAAAGCTACAATTGCATATAGTAATGTTAGGTGGAAAAGAAAGTTAAGTTTTCTGTCCCTAATTGCAACAATAATAAATGATATTTATGAGCACGTAAAGGATAATAAGGGTTACAATATAAGTTCTAAAAGTCCAATTGAATAAGCACGAGACAAGCTAGTAAAAACTAGTTTAGCTCAACAATGATAGAACAAGGCGTTAGCACAAAAAACAAGGTTGTCATAAAAATCTAACTATAGTGATATTTATCATCCTTATGGATGTAACAAACTTGTTATTATAGCAAGATACTTAATCACTAAAACTTTCTCAAAACTTGCCAAAAGATGTGTTGTACCTAGTAGATTATGTGGGCATATTTTAGGCAATTTACAATGGTTAAATTAGGAGTTATTGAAGAGTTTCGTTAGGGTTTTCTACAAACCTAATGGCTGTAGGTTAAATTTGTAACAACATAAATAAATGCTTGGAGAAATTAAACGCCCTAGTGTCTCAAGAAAGAATTCATAGCATAGATTTGATTCCACTAGGAACAACTTCAAAATCACGAAATGTCACGTTTCCCAAAGAAACAATTTTATATCTCCGATGCAACAAGTCATGACTAGTGCCTTTAATGATTGGGTTAATGGAGTCAAGAAAAGAAAGAGCTAAAGGTACTACATCCTTGGGGGTGTAAATCCTCTTACTCCCCAAGGCAAGTATCTCTAGCTAGGGTTTATACTAAGAGGGTGTATGCACTTATACTTCTCTTAAGAAACCCTTATTGAATCATCAATACTTAAGCATAAAATGATGGAGGCTAAGGTGGGGGTGTATTCCTTATACTTCCCACCAAGTTCTAGGAAAATAACCTTGTCTTGAATAACAAATGATAACACAAAGTAAATCCCTTACCAATTCAAGGAAAAATGCTAAGGCAAACCACCACAATAACAAAAGAAGAGCCTTTCAAGGCTAGTGCATCACTTCCACCAACCGATAATCAAGAAAGTATCCATACACAAGAGCACAAGAGAGAAAATAGCCAAAAATAACAAAAAGTTCAGTCGAAGTATCCTCTCACAACAGGGAGAGTTAAGATTCCAAATGAGATTTATGATCTCTATTTATACAAAATGTCCCTAACATAGTTTTTCCACATAATTTTAGGGTAAACCACAAGATTACGGGTCAAAAATCCTAATCTTTCCCGTTTACACAAATAATATTAAACAATTTATCTTTAAATTCACTTTTACACAAAAGGAAACCCTAAAATAAGAGGACGTCGCCCCTTTAGGGGACGTTTTGACACTAGGATCAAGTCGTTAGAGTTGTAGGTGCATAGTCAGGCCTCCAAAGGGCACATGTCAATCATATAGGCCATCTCCTCATGGTCAATCACCTTCTTCCCCTCAAAATGTCCATGTGTCAATGAGCCATGTCTTCAACTTCAAACCCTAGCCCTTCTATGTGACGTCAAGCCTCCAAATGTGATGTTTTGCCTCTACTAGGAAAAGTGTTTGGCATGTAAGGGCTAGGTCTTGTTGTCCATAACATATTTTAGGACTTTGAATGTATGTCTTTCTCATCCAGCATGTGGGCCCTTGGCATCCAACCTGTGGGCTTCAACCCCCATGGAAGCCCAAGCTAGGCTTATTCCTCCAAAACTATTAATCCCTAATTCGTGGAAAACTACCTCTCAATTGGGGCATATTACATTAGTATTGTTATTTTATTTATGTCGGCTTGGGTCCATTCGTTGTAATTGTACCTCCTATTCTCCTATATTAATGAAGGAGGCCTTTTCATTTAGAATCATCTTGTAATTGTGAATTCATATGATGTATAAGGAGGTTTCCCCATATAAGAGGCTTATTATATGAATTTCTCTCTTTTTCAAGGCGTTGAGTACTTATTCTGATGTTTTTATGCTATTTTTATATTTGGTTCTTAACATTTGGTTTCAGAGCTAGACAATCCTCAAGACTGGCTTCTTAAAAAAAAGTCTTCTTGGATTTTTCGCTACAAATTTTTATTTGGAAGGTTTCAAGATATGTAATTTATATGGTGTATAGGCGACATATAGAGCTAACTTGGGTTCAAATTTCATATCTTGGTTTGTTATATGTTTGGAGATACATTCTGTTCAAGTTAGGGTTTTTGACTAGTCCCGAAACTGGTCTGAAACACGTCTTCTTGGAATTTTTTTTAGTTTTTCCACCCTCGTTTTGGCAGAGTTCAGGGCACTGAATACTTCAAGGACATATGAGGTATTTAGTACTACAAAAGCGTGGAGGGAAGAGGCTTCCTGGAAAACATTCTCTTCAGAATCGAGCCTTTCCTTCCATTCTAATATGCTCCGAGCAGATAACTTGGATCTGGTGTCTTCTCCTCTTTTTCTTTTATTCAATCTCTTCTCAATACTCATTTTTTTTTCATAATAGTAGTCTCCAATAGAAACCATAGTGCCCTTGAAATTCAAGGCTTGAGAAGGAAAATAAGAATCTCCCAGAATAACATTGAGAGGAGTGTAGTATTGAGGTGGTATGTTCACAATAACTAAATTGGGTGTTGATGGAGTGTTTGGGGTTTGATTCAAATCCCTCAATTCTTGTTTTTTCAACAACTCATCTTCCCTTTTTTTATCATCAACTTCTTCAACAACCCGTTTAGCTTCGGCTCATTGGCCAATCTCCTGGACTCTACCTCATCATCCAATTTCTTTTCCTTGGCTTCTTCTTCTTTCTTCTTTTGAAGTGTCGCTTTCTCTACCTTAAGTTAATTTTATTTTTTGATTCTCTCCTCCTTGACCTACCTTCTTTGATATTATTCTTCATCCTGGAGCCTCTTCTGTTCTAACTTTTCCTCTTTTCTGGGATTTTCTTGATCTTTAACATTGGTTTTGATTTGTCCCTGCTATAGCAATCTCTGGAACTGGTTTATCGTCACTCTCTTCATTTCCTCTTGTTCACATTCAAGCTCCTTCCTGGAAGAATCATTGGGTAACTTCTGCAAGGCTTCTTGATACCATAGTATTCCTTTAAATTTATCTTCATCAAAGTCAACTACACGGATGTTGGAGTGGGTGAGGCCAACAAATATAACATGACTGACTACAAGTTCATGGGGGTCATGGCCTTTAGGTTCTCTCGAGTGTAGCTCTTGCAGGATTTATACCTCCTTTCTTACATGTGGGCCATTGGAAATGATGTAATTATTTATGTGGATTGGGAAAATGTGTGAGAGCTTTTTGTTGTTAATTAGGAGTAGTGAGGTGACCCTTGACCCCATGGTTTGGTAAGTAATTTCTCTCATTACCAGACAGTCTGGGACAAAGTATGGTTAAAGGTGAGGAGCTCCAGTGGTGCCATACACCCTAATATATGAATAGTATTTACATAGGAACCAATCAACTATCACCTTCATCTCAGTCCTAGCTTCAAAATAAATTCTATGTCTTGGAAAACCAAAAAGAATAGAGTGTAGGGGGGCAAGGAACAAATTACAAATGTCATAAAAACATCTCTTGTAGTTAATTCCCCAGAGCCAAGAACAATACAAATGAATGGGGGGTTGTCTTTGGTCCCAGTTCCACCTGAAGTCCAGAAACTACATGGAGGAACAAATAACATCAATTAGATAGGTTGCCATGTAGTTAATTCCCCAGAGCCAAGAACAATTCAAATGAATGGGGGGTTGGCTTTCGTCCCAGTTCCACTGTCTGGAAATTGCATGGAGGAACAAATAACATCAACTAGATAGGTTTCCATGTAGAAAACAAGTTTTTTCACACTTGGGATGTTCTTTATATCAAGAAAGATGTTGAAGGCTAAGATTTCTGCCTAGTTGAACACTTTTCCGGTTTTGACGATGGTATGTGCTAACGACAACCAATCAGACTGGAAGTGTGTGCTTTTCTCTTCGCCATAAAGCCGACATAGCATGGCTACTAACAATTTGTATGGTGCTTTGATTCTATGGGTACGGACCAAATTTTGTCCTTGTTTGAAGGTCTCGTCCTCATCGACCCACCAATGTTTCATAAGCTTCATTGGTCCCTTATTTCCTTGGGAGAAACCTTTTAGGAATGGTTCATTGAGATTATAGGTGGGAGTGGGTAGATGGTATATCGCACCGATATCTTCTGGCTTCAAGGAGGCCACACGCTTCCCCTGTTTGCTCACGATGGTTGCAATATTTGCGATGAATTTCTTGAATCCCCATTGCGCATCCTCATTCTATGGGAAAAGAGTTGGCTGGGCCATAAACAGATGAATGCCACTTCTTTATATATTTTGATATACTTCTATGTCTTTGTCCTCCATAGGAAAATCACCTAAGTCGAAAATTTTGTAGATCTCCTCATATGCGGGACTATGGTATTCACTAATGTGGGAGGTTGTGCCTGTCACCAAGTCCTCAATCGAGAGAGATGACATTTCAGGCATGGAGGCCGATTGGTAATAAACATATCCCTTTAGTTTTTTTGGATTCTATCTTGCCATGATAACTTGAGTATGCTTAATCATGCATCACCAGATCAATAAGCAAATTAACCTATATGAAAATAATAGGGTAGGCATGAGAAGACCAACTATTAACAGTAAAATGCAGTACTTGTAATTGAGCCAAGGAAATGGTTACACACCACACTTAGCTAGTGATAGTAGAACGACGTTTACAAACTTTTGGAAGAAGATTGGTCGTAAAAATTAGGGGTTTTAGATATTAAGAGGTATTAAAACACTCGTAAATGTGCCATAACTTGTCTCTGTACGAAATTTGTTATTGAATCCAACCTCAATCCCTATCATTAATGCCAATTAAGATAGGCGGTCTCCCAAATCCTTTTTATCAAAGTCTAGGTGGTTTTGAATTTGAAAAGATAACCATCAGAGTTGGAAGATCGAAGTGGGAAACTAGAGTGTCGATTTGAGCTCTTAAGGGAGGGGTATCGAAAGAACATTCCCTTTTTACTTAGAAAGGCATGTTGACTTGAAAAGTGTGCATCATTGTGGGGAGGGTGGGACCTGTCGGAGTTGTGCCATTGGAAGTCGTCTAAGTGAGGTTTGAACTAAACTCCGAAGACATGGTATTGAAGGAATATACCTTTATCTTGGAAAGACGTTCCAAACAAGAAAATTGAAGGGCTTGAAAAAACACTGTCGAAGTTATATTTTCAGGGTGAGAAAGGATGAGGGACCAACTCTACTTCGATGAGGATGGTATTAAAGGAAAATTCCTTCGATACCTTGGGGTAGTGAAGAGTCCCGAAAGAAATAAAAGGTAAATTATTCAATACAGAAAAACAAGGAAGAAAAAGGTCCAATTTTAAGATACGACTTGGAGAGGTAACGATCAGATAGGTTGTATCAACTCGAGGGTGCCAAGTACATGTAGGGTTTGAATCTATCGAACCATGAGATGCCACGTAAGGAGTAGAGTTGATGTGTCAGAGCTATCAGAGTGCGAAGGTTGGAGTTCTAAGTGGTGTGTGGAGTGAAATATTTCGACGAAGATAATTTCGACATACCCCTTTCCGATGAGAACATCATAAATGTTTCTGCCAAAATAAAATATGGTGTGAGGTTTGTTCTGAATCAATCACGACTTAGGTTGAGAGTGCAAGAGTGAGATCAATCATGCCAACTAAGTAAAAGAAGGAATTGTGTCCTTACTATGAGAGGGAGGAACAATAAAATTTGGGCTGAGAGGTTGAAGAATGCAGTGTCAGGGAACTGTTTACGTCTGTGTCCATCGGGCTGCTATTCACAAAGAATGCATAAACTGTATAAGTGATAGAAAAATGTTTTTCAAGCTCATATGTCCTTAGTGAAGCAGGAATGTATGCCTTGTAAGAGAAATNTTAAAAAATTAAAATGAGTTGTTTTGGGATGTGAGCCACAACACCTAGAAACCCAAACAAGAAAATGAACATTCCTTGAGTATCTTTCTCTCTTGTTGTTTTATTCTCTTGAAATAAAGAGTTACATAGCTAACCTTTGTCTACACCTAACACACAATCATAATCATACTCTCATGCATTACATAAGAACAACCTTGTAGCCAATTTGGATTTACATCTACATGACCATAAACCTCTTAAAGATAGTGACAATTTGGCTTTACATCTACATGACCATAAACCTATTAAAGATTGATCTTCAAGCCATATTTATAGCCTTTACAGTATAAACAACCCTAAATGGACTAGATTACAAGTCAACCTCCACTAGGTTGTCATTGAACCTCATGCCCTAAATGGACTCGATTACAAGTCAACCTCCACTAGGTTGTGAGTGGACCTCATGTTATCCGTTGACCTTTCCTCTTGCTTGTCAATCACTTCCACTTTCAACCTTGGGCTTGACCATCCACTTCCAACCCAACTTCCCTGGTCGATCACTTTGACCTTTGGCTTGACCATCCACTCTACTTTCACTCAAAAAATATAACAACCCAACAATATTAAACAACATAAATAATAAATATACAAATCTATTTTTTCTATTTCTATTTGTTTTATAAAACCTAAACTCATTCATTTAAGATCCGAATTAAACTAAAATTCCTAGATACCTTGGTGTCGTATCCATAATCCACATCACATCAATGTTTCAATGCACTAAACAAAGTAAAGAGCTATGCATGTCATGCATTGGAAAYCATCTTTTTTTTCACGCCAAMKATTGCAGTAGAGGTTTCAATGAAATAAGTAAAAACCTTMYTTCTTTCAATCACTATCATGAACTAAAATCACGYYAAATGCAGATCTTTGTGAATTCCACTTTAAATTGTGAATTTCACTTTAAAATATCGATCTGCTCACAATATGCACTGCAAAATGCAGATCTTTGTGAATTCCACTTTAAATTGTACCTTCTGTTGGGTTTTCCTGTCAATTTGAACCAGGTTTATGTAAATCTCGACTAACCTTATCCCCCACGCCGCCCCAAAAAACTACCATTTTATTTGACAGTTTGTCATTATTAAGAAATGCTGCTTGTTATTCCAGGTACCAAATTTCTGAATTTAGGACCATTTTTAGCAGCTAATTTGAGCAAATCTGGTGGGGGTGCATCTCAAATTAGGGCATGAGCACACTCCTCAGCCACGACACCAATGCAGAACACCGGGTATGGTAGTTGTTTTGACGTTTTAGAGAAAATAAATGATTACACTCTAGAGGTATGTACGGCACGGCACCTGTATTCCCTAGCTATCGAATGACAAATTACGTGAAAAGTATGAAAGAGTAACAATATTTGCAATCCTTCAAAGAATTCAAGGATGAGTAGGCATAAAAATATTACAAATTATAACACTAAGAGCGGCCTCCACGGAAAAGAGGGTGAAAATATCTGACAAGCCACACCGAGTTTTACAATAGGAGGCATCTTACAGACATAATTTTTAACAGTGAATCACATCTATTTATGGGGAGAATTTTGAATGGTGAATCACATCTATTTATGCAAAAAAATGTTGATAAGCGTCTCGCTTTTCAGAGGTATTGCAGTTATTCAGAAGGCTCATCATGTTGCAGTTCTCCAATCCTAGAGAGTTCAATAAGATTAAATAATGGACAATCTATCAATAAGAGGACAATAGGACAATAAGAGTACACGTAGCTGTTAATGAATATTTTTAATTTTAAAAAGGACAGCTGATTGTTATTGAATATTTTAGCTTTTAGAGGAAGTAATAGAAGTGTTTCAGAAGGAGACAAAGTAATAATGATTGAAGGTAGTATTCTAAATGTTTTACCTGTTTGTTGGAGGGGTTTTTCATTATGCTGAATCCATTTATATATTTAAAAATTCAATTTAAACAATAAAAAATAGTTATTTTGTTCAAATTTACATCATATAATTCAGACCAAAAAACTGAACATTTAGCCAAAACCATAATTGAAGTGTTTAACAAAAAGACAAATGAATAATAATTTGATTGAAGTGTTTGACGAAGAGATAAATGAATAATAACTTGATTTGCTTTAGAAGTAAAGAATAGGGAAAAAACATCGGCTTGAGTTGCTTTAGGGTTTACGGGTATATAGAATTCATGGATATCTTTGAAGTTTCAAGTCATCTTCCTACTTGAGAGAGGTTGGAGCTGTTGTCTGCCCACTCCATCTCTGTGGCTCTGGACTCCGTCCGTGTATGGACATTGCTCGCTGGAAAAACTGTATGCTCAATACCGATACCCTCTGAAATGGGAGGACTATTATTCTCATTTTCACATATGATGGCCTCTTTTATCTGTGTTACTACCTCAGATACGCTTGGCCTAGAAGACGGTGAAGCCTCAACACATCTAAACGCTAGTTTGGCAACCTTAACTATTGATACGATGTCGTAGTTTCCATCCATCCTCTTGTCTATGATTTCCTCTATTTCGCTGGCGTTTTCATCCATCTTCACATACGGTGTCACCTATACATGACGTGAACATATACAATTTTTGTGACTCACACTTGAAATCGTAAATTATGTTGTTCATTTGAATGATTAATTATAATCAGATTCCTTACCCATTGAACCAGGTTAAGCTCCTCTTCACGTAGATTTACATTTATGGGTGGTCTGCCGCATACAATTTCCAAGAGGACCACACCAAAACTATATACATCGCTCTACGCAGTCAACATTTGAGTGCGGAAATAACTGCAAAACATCCCAAACAAAAAATAAAATTGCCTCTGCTTTCAATAATTAATTGGACTCCTATAATATCAAAGAATATTGCGGAGAGAGTGCAGGGTATATGAATATATACTCT
>ML806808.1:125868-139474 GCA_009831015.1 Picea engelmannii | reverse complement strand
GAGAATCATTCTCAATCTGTGTAAACGCGTGGACATCAAGTCACGCAAGTTACTTTGACAAATACACCGAGGCAAGCTTTCCATATTGAATTTTCACACCAAGAAAGGGTCATGGCAGTCTTTCATGTAAGGACATAATAAAAAATCAAGACCTTGTAAGAAGCTTGACTTTTGCAGTTTGAGATTTAGGAAATAATGTCGATGTTGAAGTCCAAAAAACATGATACTACAGCCCTTTTATCTCACAGTCAAGATACTACAAGGCATAAACAAATAGAACCCAAATTCTATTAACGCAAACTTCAAATCTGTTATTGCAACTTCAATGGATCTCTGAGAACTTCAATCTGTGATTCTATTCCCCAAGTTTGCTGACCTTTTCACAAGACACAAATGTAATACATTTATAATTAATACTTACCCATCTTCACTTCCATGCATAACTCCTTTCTTTGTTAATACAACTCAAGAGACAGCTATGCACTGCCAAACACTATATGCATATTTTCTTGATTAACATTTCATATACAAGGTTGAGTGCCTACTTCATATATGGTACATAGGCACTTCGTACATAAACATAAAAACAATACCAAAAAGTCTGTAAGAATTCCTTGTATGAAAAAAAACGAAAAAAATACTCCTTAAAAGGCAAAAGGTAATCTATAAACATTGCTGCACACGATGCTCCTTTATTCTGAATTCGACACTTCATGATGTGCTTATATGATGTTTAATGGGCTTGTGCCTGAAGTAATCCATTTCTGATCTGCTCAGCAACATCACTAACTGCACCAGGTCCATGGGGGATGAATACTGCCGAGGACTTCGAAGATGCCCCTATCTCTTTCATTGTGTCGAAATATTGTGTCACCAAGACCATGTCCATTACTTCTCTTGCAGTTGTCCCAGGCACATTGTCTGAGAAAGCAATTACACTGTCCCTAAGGCCATCCACAATTGCTTGTCGTTGACGAGCAATACCCAATCCAGATAAATATTTCGCTTCTGCTTCACCTTCCGCTCGTTTGATTTGCAAAATTTTCTCTGCCTCAGCTTTGTCTTTTGTTGCTACCCTCATTCTTGCGGCTGAAATCAAAATTCAAATGACTAATTATGAGAATAAGATGGAAGATAACGTGAAAGAAAAGTGAGAAAAAAAGAAGACGATTAAATTAAAAATATGCAAAAACGCAAGTTCATGACGCGTGTTGCCTCGTGAGGTTAACTTTTAAGAAGATATTACATTTTTAAAGCAAAGTTACATTAGTAGAGCTGATCAAGTTTTGATCCCTGCCATCAAATGATGATTAATCTATCCATAAATACACAAACATAACAAAGAACCTCTCAAAATAAAAGAGCCACTGTTGCCCAAAGAACAACTAATCCTTTATTTTAACAGCAAGAAATTAACTTTGATGTATTCGCATATAAGTAATTCCATTGTGACTTCAATATAGCAAAGAATTCTTGCCTGCATTTATTTCATTCATTGCTCTCTTCACAGTTTCATCAGGCTCTATATCAACAATGAGAGTTTGCACTATCTCAAACCCATAGTTTGTCATAACCTGTATCCAAATAGAAGACATGATTGTGGAGAACACTCGACTTCTTTTACCAAAACCAGAATAAAGCCATCCACAAAATCAAGAAAAACAATGCAATGACTCTGGAAGATGCAAAGAATTTACAGGCATTTTCCCCACTGAAAATGAAGCAATAAATATGCAAGTATTTTTGAGTTGTTATTTATCCTCCACATAAAAACATCGGCCAAACATGAAATGATTTTCACTGCTTTACCTTTTCAAGTTCCTGTTCAACAGCTTTAGCAACATGATTCTTTTGCTCAAAAAAATCATCCAAGTTCATCTTTGGGACAGTTGCCCGAATGACTGCACATGAAAACAGGGATGACAAGCTCAAATAGCAGTGCAAGAATAGTGTAAAACAAGAAAGGTCTGGCATCAATGGAGAACCCAAACTGTATATTACTATAAATAGAGGCATCAAATTGACCAACTGCTGGTTTAGCCTAAATTTACATCTAAATTAACAAGTTCTCTTCGTGTAAGATCTATCTTTGCAAAATACATGAACCATAACAAAGAAATTCAAATATTGATTGTTAATCCTTCATAACGATGGTCATTCCATTCCATTTGCTTTGATTGAAACCATTGTTTCTGTTCTTCGTCTAAGATCTATCTTTGCAAAATACACGAACCATAACAAACAAATTCAAGTAATCCTTCTAAGTTCTTAATGATGGTCATTCCAATCCATTTAGTTCAGCGAATTAGAAAATGACAACATTTAACTAATCCAAAACAGAATATAAGCATGAATGTTCACGAAAGTTGCAAAACACAGATTAGTAGATACAAACTGCCATGGTTTTATAGTATGATGATAAGGCATAAATGTATCTTCTCAATTCTGTAAGCAAGCTAAATTTATGATGTCAACAGAAACAAGTTTGTGGCTAGCAGCATAAGTTTGGGACTATTCTAATAGGGATGGTTCTGAAATCTACCATCAAAGACATAAGCTTGGATCTGCTCCCTTGTATTGCTAAGCTTATAAAAAGCATCCACTGCTTTCTCTAAAATGGCACGGTATTGCACAGATGCAATTACAGTCACAAATACATTATCCTGCCACAATAAAAGTTATCAATGCAAGATCATTTTAAATCAAATGAAAAGACAGATATTCACTTCACTGTAGACACTCAAAATGTCTTCTATGCCTACGATATTTGCATTTTAAGGTACAATAATTTCAAGTGTAATTTCCAAAATGAAAACAAGATCATTAATATTGTGTTTATTAACATCAAAAACACATGTAGAGTTGGTTTTTGTTTTAAACTATAGTTATGCCATAGAAAACAAAATAGAAACAAAATGCATACCTTCGTCTTTGTCTCACATCGCACATCCAGCTTTTGTACCCGTAAGGAAAGATGACCTCCAATTTTTTGCCCCAAAATCCATGGCAGACAGTGGCATCCTGGTTCAAGAACTTCATTAAAGCGTCCAAATGTCTCCTTCATAGCCACTTGTGACTGATCCACTTGTATACAGCAGAATAACTGCCCCATATTATTTATTCCTGTACCTGCTTGATAGTATAATTAGACACAACTGTCCTAAAGCATTAAAATAATTTCTATAAGCAAACAAAAAACTGCCAAACGGAACCTGAAAGATGGTAATTTAAATAAGAAGCACTGCAGTCCTAGCACCTTGACTAATCAACTGGAAAAACCTACTTGAAGCTGTACATCTGTTGATAAGAGGAGTTGCATCCTGCTCAGTTTTCACGTATTATGCATTTGTTGAATGGATGTATTTTTAGTTGATTTCATATAAATGAAGTATTTTAAGTTAATTTCATATAAATCAAGTACATCACTAGAAATGATAAGGAAAAAAAATTAGAAATTGTTTTTAATTTTTGGAAAACATTCTGTGCTTGGCTTGAAAAATAATGGACGAGAGGAAGAATTGTTTTCTAAGTTAGCCATACAAAACCAACTTTATCATGAGATGCAACAAATGAAATAATTATTTTCATAAAATCAGCCAGCTTCCTTTTTATCTTCACAAAGCATACACTATGAGTCTCAAGTATTTTAACCAGGGATATCGACCATGCCCCTAGGATTGAACCCAATACCATATTGTATAGAGGTCATTGTATGCTTAATCCAAATAGCCTACAGACCTTTAATATTCTACCTTGTATATGCCCAACCTGACAGCAGGGGAAGCTTGAACCAAACTCTTACATGAACTTGGGCAAACCTAAGACAATACTAAAGGACATGCCCAAGAACGATTGAACAAAAAATCAATTGAAATCTGTGTCAACTTCTTTCCTTTTTTTCTCTTGTATGTTGCAGCCATACCCTTACATGAACCCACAGACCCTTGTAACTAAGATACCCAAACATGCTTATTGATGGTCAAGCATAGATCCAAGAGTATAAAAGCTACATACATAGAGAATGCATACGATCCATGTTAATGTCAATGACAGCACTCTGAAGATAACAACTCTCAAACTAGCACATGTATGCATGAACCTCTATCTCTGATTGTCTATAACAGATGTTGCACCCTCACTGAAGTTTGTATCCTGTTGTTTCAACCATGCACCCACCAAATCCACTACAATCTGCACAGGAATCAAGGCTGCCCTAATTATGCTAAGTGCACCAATCTGCTAAAGCTGCTGAAGAATATACTACTGCAGAATCTTCTCCTGCTGAAAATTACTCTGCTGCAGAATCTGCTGCTGCTGCTGAAGGAGAACAGTGACTAAGGCGACAGGTAAAACTAACACTCCCTCTTTGTGAGGAAAGCATTCTCCACCAAACCAAATCTCTCCCTCAACACCCCAAAAATATTCGAGTACTTCCTTTGCTGAAGGAAGACTTCATCAGCAACTGCATGCTCAGAACCAATCATTGATTCCAGGGTTTTGGAACTGTCTCCCAGACATCAGACTGCTATGTCATGGTATCCCACCATACCTGCTCTTCAGCTGCTTCTTTGCAGCTGGAAGGTTCTGTCATACAAATGTAAGTCATCAATCCAACATGAGTTGGAAACTTCTTAGGAGGATTGCTCACCTGAAATGTAACTTTAGGTGCTCCCATTTGTTCATGTGCAGCTTGCAATGTCTAGGTAAGCCATGTTGGTTTCCTGATTGAACTGGATGGTACTGAAGCATCTGTTCCTTCACCGGAACCTTTCCAATCTGAATCTGATATCTCCTCTTTTTGCAGTTTTTCTCCCTCCTCTACCCCTCCTGAAGACAGGCTTATAAGACTCAAAGGACCATGCATCCTCATTTAATTTCACATCTTGACTTACCACTGCCTTCTGCTGTGATGGAAGATAGATCCAATAAGTTTTGGAGGAAGCACTATAACCAAAAAAGATACCCTTCATGCTAGAAGGTTGAAGCCTAGATCTCTTCTCATCAAGAATATAAATATACACAAGACAATCAAAAACATGAAAGTGTGATACTTGTGGTTTCTCACCAATAAAAGCTTCTTCCGGTGTCTTGTCCTTCAATATCCTGTGAGGACATATGTTCAGAATTTAGACATTTGTACTGTGTGCTTCTGCCCAAAGATACAAGGGCAGATATAAATCAGGAGTCATAGCCTTAGTTGTCTCTATGATGGACTTGTTCTTCCTTTCAACAACTCCATTCTTTTGAGGGTTGTAAGGTACTGTCAGCTCCATCTTGATCCCTAATTCCCTATAAAAGGCATCAAAATCCTTGGAGGTGTACTCTCCTCCATTGTTAGATCTCAGCACCTTAATCTTCTTACCTATCTGATTCTCTATAAGAACTTTAAACTATCGGAACTTACTAAAGACTTCATCCTTGGTCATCATAAAGTAAAAGCAGGTTTTCCTAGAGGAATCATCAATGAAAGAAATATAATAAATGTTACCTATAAAAAAAGTTGAAATCATAGGTCCATACACATCTGAATGGATCAGATCAATAATCCCTCTTGATCTATGCCCACTACTTGGGAAAGCAGTCTTGGCATGTTTGTTGTGTGCACAACCCTTGCACACTCCTATTATCTTCTTGATCTTGAAGTCCGATAATCCCTGCACCCTGTTCTTCAAGAGAGGTAATGCTCCATAGTGCAGGTGACCAGATCTCTTGTGCCAAGGTTTGCACAATTTGTCATTTTCATGCATTAAAGCTCCATGTTTGATCAGATAAACCAGAAACCCATAAAGGCCACCTTCTTGCATACCTCTCGCCAAAATCTGACCATGCTCCCTGCTACAATTTCTAATAATAACTAGTTGATCATCAAACTCAGCCACACATCTAAGATCTTCCATGGTTGAGACTGAAAGAAGATTCTTCAATGAAACAGGAACATGTAAGACATCATCAGGCTCAAGAACATCACCTATTGGCATGCAGAAAGAGATTGAACCCATCCCTGTATCTAGATATGTGCATCATCACCCAACTCTACCTGCATGTGGGCAGCCTACTCCTAAAGTCTGTTGAACAAATTCCTTCTTGTTGAAGGTCATGTGTCTAGATCCTCCCCTATCCACATACCACCCTACACCAAAGACAGTTTGAGTGGACAAGCATGAAACCATGGATAAGGCTATCTCAAGCTTCAATGATAACTCATCCACTCGGGCTGAAGCTTATACTCCTTACAAACTACTTCTGTTACTATTGCTTGCCCTTACCCTTCTTCTCTGAACACTGAGAAGCATAGTGGCCCATCTTGTGGCACTTTACACACTTCATGCGACTCAGGTCTTTCTTCCTTGGTTCAAGGAGAACCTGAATCCTCCTTCTTTTGACCCCTTTGGGGTCCTCCTTACCTCCTTTTCTCATCTTTCCAATGGGGGAATAGATCTATATCTCTTTTAATCTAGTTGAAATTGTCTCCCCTCGATGAGACCCTAGCAAAGTTGTTGATTCAAATCTCGAAATAGGGCTTGCCCTTCTAGCAGGCAGACCTCCACTCCCAAACAACAACAACAAGACGCTCTAGTGAGACAATGAGACACACTGCAGATCAAATTTTCGTCTAGTACTTTGGGACAATCCTCTCTCACGAGTTTCTTCCCTTTAGCAATGAATGGTAAGAACGACACATGTTCAAGGGTGGATGGCTCACAGGACTATATTGTTTCCTCTTCATTTTCTCTAGTCGGAAACAATGAATATTAAGGCACATCCCCTTCCTCTTGTATACTCTTCAGAGGCATCCCTCCAGGGCATGTTGTTCGTCATCCTCGGTGGTTCATGTATCACTTCAATTTTCACATGAGCACTTTTTTTTCCAGATGCTAGACTTTAGATCTTAGGTTATATCTTCTTTTTGTCTTATTATACAGGAGCGATCCTACAGTCCCACAATGTATTGATACTTTTGTACTTAGTAGTCCCATTGACCTATTTATGGTCATTTGTTGGACATCAATAAAATCATCTTATCTTATCTTATCTAACCTTGTTTCTTCTTGGATGAAATCATCCCAAAGCTTCTCAAAGGTGGGTAACTTCTCACAAGCACAAGCATCCTGAACAAAAGGCTCCTAGGATGAAGAGAACCCATTTAATGATATGGGCACCAAGTCCTCATTCTCCACTTTCACCTCAACAATAGCGAGTTGACTTTGAAGCTTAGTGATCTTCATAAGGTCACTGGCCACTATGTCTAGACTGCTCATGCATGTGGCAGTGACTTGTTCTTCAACATCATTCTGCAAGAAATATTCACTCTGATACAAAGTGATCAAGGCATCGCACATATCCTAGGCCAACTTCTACGCAATGTGAGGGATCAAATGGTCCTTCACAAAATCAAGGATGATTCTCTTAGCTTTGGGAGCCTTTTTGTTGTGTTCGGCCAACTGCGCAGGATTGGTAGGGACTCTAACCTTCCCCTCAATAAAACACCAAAGGCCAACCTCCCCCAACAACATCTAAAGTTTGCACTTCCAAGGAGTGAAGTTTGCAGCGCCTTCTAACCTGTCACACTCTCTAAGACCTACATTGGCCATCCCTGTAACACCTGGAACGCATCTCAACCAAACAAATCAACCAAGAATAAATCAGATCAACAACCTATCTCAAGTGCAGATCTCCTCTCCAACCACTGGAGAACTTAAGGCATCACACCCTACAACCTTTCACAGGTCTGGATTGCTTCAATCACTAAATATTCTTGCACATCACACCCACGAAAACCTTCTGACAAATCCCTCTCACAGGCAGCAGCCCTATCCATACAGGGATACCTGGAAGATTTCAGCAAACAAATCAACCAAGAATAAATCAGATCAGCAACCTATCTCAAGTTCAGGTCTCATCTCCAATCACTGGAGCACTTAAGGCATCACACCCTACAACCTTTCACAGGTCTGGATCGCTTCAATCACTAAATATTCTTGCACATCATGCCCACGAAAACCTTCTGACAAATCCCTCTCACAGGCAGCAGCCCTATCCATACAGGGATACCTGGAAAATTTCAGCAAATGTGCTCTAATACCATGTTAATTTCAGATCATGGTCAGCATATTCTGCACTTCAAATAACAAACACTAAACACTAGGAAACTTAAAACCGACAAATCCTATCAGAACTGCCAATTCTGAATGCTATTTCTACAGCAAAGTTAATATTGCAGCACCACTCACATCTCTGTCTATTAACTCAGAAAACAGAACTTACAATATCTCAAAACCAAACAGTCAAAGTCACTCAAATCTCTAAGACACATATAAATGGTCTTCCCTATCTCTCCTTTATAGAATAGGAGAGGTCTAGGGTTACAATGCATGTAGACATACTAAGTGGAGCTCCTCTTATGACTGTGTCAAAACCCTAATCACCTAGGATGGTGCACCCAGTTTGTATGAGTAATTTGCCTAGAATAACACACCACTGCCACTGAAGTTAAGCACCTCACTTTCTTGGAAATTGTGCCCTTCTAGAATAGATCAACTACCATACAAGGCACTTTTGCTAAAAATGGAAAGTCCCTCTAACCATGTGGCTTTTTCTAACTTAAGAACAACACTTAACTCAAGAGAATAAAGCGCCTAAACTAACAAAAAGAACAATTCTAAATAAGGAAAAGTCAGCACTCTAAAGATAACAACTCTAAAACTGGCACATGCATGCATGCACCTCTATTTCTAACTGTCTATAACTGCTCAATGTATTAAAACTCGGACTCGGCCTCGGGATCAGTCAATGGTTCGCTTGGACTCAACTCAGACTTGGATCAGAATCAGATTGGTATGAATTTTATGACTTGGTTTCCTAAAAACTACATAAAATATTAAAATTTTAATGAAAAAATATATTTTAAAGATTCCAAACCATTAGAGACAAAATATGCAAAATTTTCTCATTTATATACCTTGTAAGGTTGAATATATCAAAATGGTACCGAGTGCAACACATATTTGAAACAAAATACATAATCAACAAGGCTTTAAATAGCCTCTAAAGTGCAAAAAACAACATGCTACAAGCTACTAACATACTACATATCATTGATCAACATGATCAATCATCAAACTCATCACCACTATTGGAAATGGGATCCTTGGCATGAGCTAGTGCCCACAATGTCCGGTGCTACTCCTACTTGTGGATCCAAATCCAAACAAATCCACCCCAAGTCATCAATATCAAGATCAAACTCTACTAGGTGGTTGGATCAATATCATCCAACATAATGGGATCTATATTAGGTCTTCTGTTTAGTAACTGGAGCAGTTTTTTCACATTCTGGAACTCCTATTTTTTAGGAGTTGGAATTACTATTTATGGCATGTTTATTTTTAGCAGGTCTATATTTCACAGGTGGCATGTGGCAGAGGAGCAAGGTGACATTCGGCGTCTTTTGATGGTTTAGTGGACCTTGTTTTTGGTTCAGTGCAGTTCAGTTTGCTGGAATTCTGAAAACTGCTAAATCTGTTGAATTTTCGATGGGATGTAAAGTTCTATTTTCATCATATGAGATCCAATGAGCTTGGAACCCCTCTCAAACATCCTGAAACAATTAATGATAATATAAAAAAATTAAGCAAAAGCTTTCATTTTCTTTATATTTCCCTTTTTTAATTTCTTTAGATTTCCCTTTCTAAACCTTTTACTTTAAGAATTTTACATTATCATTCCAAGTTGGCATATGGCTCCAAAAAATCCAAATGCTCACAAATGATCAATGAAGTATGCTTTTAGGGTTTAGGGTGAGAGAAACTTTAGTTTAGGTAAAATATTTGTAAAAAAATGTTTTCCCCCCAAAATGATACTCCGGCCTGTAGGGAACCAACCTAGTATGGACTCAGCTGAGTATGTAGGACTCGGCCGAGTATGTATGGACTCGGCTGAGTTGGACCAGTTTGGTACTAAACAGGCTGGTTCGTACACCATACTAACCAGACTGGCTGGTATGCCTGTAGGGAACCAACGTAGTATGGACTTGGCCAAGTATGTATGGACTCAGTTGAATTGGACCGGTTTAGTACTGAACCGGCCGGTTTCTAGCCGGTTCAGTACCAAACCAGTCCCGCAAGCCGGTTTGGTGGCCGAGTTTGGCCGAGTCCGAGTTTGAGTTGGTCGAGTTTTAAAACACTGTAACTGCTGCTGCACCCTCACTGAAGCTTCTATGCTGCACTTTCAACCATGCACCCACCCTATCCACTACAATCTGCACAGGAATTGAGGCTGCACTAATTCTGCTGAGTGCACCAATCCACTGCTGCTGCTGGTGAAGGAGAACACTGACAGAGGCAACAGGCAAAACTAACAATCTTCACAACATAGATTCCAAGAACATAAGTGGATATTAAATATTCCACTGCACTAGAAATGCACTTTGCCTCCAGCTCATTCTTTTAGGATCTTCTTGCTAACGTCCTTCATAATTATCGAAAAATGTGAATTAAAGAAAAATGTGAATCGTGAATAATAATCCATAGGCAGCATTCTGAGCAGGGAACACATGGATTAGCAAATGAGAACAACATGGGTATTTCTTCAAAACATATCATAGACGTGTCATAGGTGGGACTAGTATAGAAGAAGACATTACTTCTTATGTAAGGGATCTCTGACGCTACCAACTTATTTACAAGCCAATAACGTATACCTCTAACTTCTAAGTTCTAATAGGAAATATGCAATTTTCATTTAAAAGGTCCATCCCAACACCCACATTGATATGTTTTCTATTCCCCACTTCCGTCAATACTTCACCAAACACGAAAGATCTCTATCTTGCGAATTGTTTTATAAAAAAGGGTAGGACAAAAAACACAAAGAACGTTTCTTTGAGAGAAGGCTATGCATGCTCACTTACCCCTTTTTCTCCCTTTACAAAACAATAGGGTCAAATTATCATCTCATTTACCAAGATGTTTTTTTAAAACGATTCTCAGAACTATTGCAGTAAGCAAATTTTAAAACGTATATATTGTAATTAAGCTGTATTCAAACATCGAATCATACCATAGGATCTGGGTATCAAAATAAGCCACTAGAGTTTGTGAGGTGTGCAAGTTCTAAGCTTTTTAAAGAACTCTATCTTTAACCATAGAGTATCTAGCAACAATTTGTTTATTCATCATATACAGGAGGAAGTCCCAACAATACAGGATATACTTGCATCTATCTAGTATTTATAATTATCAGAACTGCAACTCATTCAGTGCCCAAAGGTATTCCCCTTCAAAGAAAAGAAACGGGATTGTGCATGTGAAAGGCAGTTTCCTATCATCTTCACCGATGTCCTCATATACACTAAGCTTAATAGATATATAACGTTAGTGTAAAATTCGGTTGCTCACAAGAACCGTACGGTGAGCTTTCACAATACCATAACCCTTCTTGAAGAAAGTAATTGGGGATGTCTGATATTAACTTCATATTTTGAGGCGTGGCAACATTTTAACAAACAGAGCAGTGGAAAGACTACCCTAGACAAATAGGCCAGAGGAAAGACAAAGCCAGATACTAGTGTCATCTTACTTCAGGATCTCATCGAACTTTTGAAATGAATCGCAACTGTCCACCATACTTCAAGACTGTCAAAGACTTGAAAAGGATGAGAGCTCATACCTGAAGAGTAACAAAGCTGTCAAGATGAGCTGGGATGAAGAATGATGCACGGGTCTGATCAGATGCCAAAAACCTTGATACGAACCGGAACTGCTAATAGCACATACACGACCTGAAATATGTGTGTAGCCCAGTCAGTTATATTGTCCCCCCACACACTGAATTGATCCCGTCAAAAAATGTCAATTGGAACAGATAAGAATTTGATATTATCTAGACACAATTACCTGAATGCTGACGACTACTCGATTGAATTTACAACGACGGGACAGCGCTGGTACCCAGTCTTTACTGGGAGAGGCTTTTCTTAAAAAAAACTCTTCATGCTTTAAGTGACAATGTTGCGTGGCTTGGAGTGTTCTATCGCTGTCCCTTTTTATTCTCCATTATTTCACATTCAATGAGTATACATCTGACTCTGAACGTGGGCACCATTCAAAGATGATCGCTCCGCAGGAAACGGATTGGATCGGTTGGCATTTGTTGTCCTAAAAATTAGATGTTACAAAAATTATTAAATGTCTCCATTGACATTTGGCTTTTGTTGAGCTGTTCCTCTCTTGAGAATTGTATAGATTGAATCCACGGTTTCATGATAAGTGTAGAATTATCATCTGAGCTAGCGAGATCATAGAACACATAATTGGTAGCTTCCCAGGAAAGGGATTGGATCGGTTGGCATTTGTTAGCCTAAAAATTAGATGTTACAGCAATTGTTACAGGTTGACATTTGACTTTTGTTGAGCCTCCCAGAAATATATTTATTGAGTCCACGGTTTCTTGATAAGGGTAGAATTATTATTTGAGCTGGCAAGATGATAGAACACGTACTTGGTACAATATCTATGAGGTCTACATCAACGGGGCTCGTGGTGATATATAGTGATTATAATAAATAAAATAAGAAAAAAATGATATTCAATATTTTTATTCCTGTAATATTTATCCTATTCTATGTTTCATTTGATTTAAGATTTAATATTCAAAATTTTAAGTTTAGTTGGAATCGTGTTGAGACATAAAACACTCAAACGATTTAATATTCAAAATTTTAAGTTTAATTGGAATCGTGTTGAGCCATTAAGCACTCAAACCTAAAGTCAAGTCTGATTTTTAGCATTTACATTTTTATTAAATTTAAAAAAATTAATTACAAATTTTATATTTAATTAATGTGATTGTTTTAAAGTATTTTTATTTTATTTTATTAAATTTTGCAATAATTTGTTTAATGTTTATGGTGAGGAATGATTATTATTTATTAATGTTTAATTTCTGAGGGAAATATGTTGAATTCATAATGAATATATTATTGTAATTGGTATTTCTTCAAAGAGATATGTTTAACTTATAATGAATATATTATTGTAATGGCTTCCAACTTTGTTGTTTTCTCAAAGAGATATGTTGAAGTCATAATGAATATATTATTGTAATGGTTTTTTTTTTCTCTAAAAAGATATGTTGAACTCATAATGAATATATTATTATAATGGCTTTTAATCTTGTTGTCCACCAACCTTATCTCTTGAAAATTTAAATAATTACTCTAGATACTATCTTAGAAATAAGGAAACATACTTAAAAAGTTTTCCTAAACTTTGTAACTTGAATTTTTTTTTATAATTTTGTAATTTACTTATTTAAAATTAATAATCTCAAATGATCTCTTTGAATTGCATCATTTAATATTGACTAAGTGCTAGGTACTCTTTCCTATTTTGAATTTTTTGATTCATACATTTTTCTTCTCCTTTGAGAAATAGTCAAACAAGTACCCAATTGAGAAATAGTCAAACAAGTACCCAATTTAGAAGGTTGAATAACTCTACATCTTTTTGATGCCACCCTCTCAGTCATTCCATATGTTACTTTTCTTATTTCTTTTTTCTAAGGGAAATGGTTATGAATTTTATTATAAAAGGGCTTATGCTAAAAA
>ML806808.1:103819-122377 GCA_009831015.1 Picea engelmannii | reverse complement strand
AACAAATGCCAACCGATCCAATCCGTTTCCTGCGGAGCGATCATCTTTGAATGGTGCCCACGTTCAGAGTCAGATGTATACTCATTGAATGTGAAATAATGGAGAATAAAAAGGGACAGCGATAGAACACTCCAAGCCACGCAACATTGTCACTTAAAGCATGAAGAGTTTTTTTTAAGAAAAGCCTCTCCCAGTAAAGACTGGGTACCAGCGCTGTCCCGTCGTTGTAAATTCAATCGAGTAGTCGTCAGCATTCAGGTAATTGTGTCTAGATAATATCAAATTCTTATCTGTTCCAATTGACATTTTTTGACGGGATCAATTCAGTGTGTGGGGGGACAATATAACTGACTGGGCTACACACATATTTCAGGTCGTGTATGTGCTATTAGCAGTTCCGGTTCGTATCAAGGTTTTTGGCATCTGATCAGACCCGTGCATCATTCTTCATCCCAGCTCATCTTGACAGCTTTGTTACTCTTCAGGTATGAGCTCTCATCCTTTTCAAGTCTTTGACAGTCTTGAAGTATGGTGGACAGTTGCGATTCATTTCAAAAGTTCGATGAGATCCTGAAGTAAGATGACACTAGTATCTGGCTTTGTCTTTCCTCTGGCCTATTTGTCTAGGGTAGTCTTTCCACTGCTCTGTTTGTTAAAATGTTGCCACGCCTCAAAATATGAAGTTAATATCAGACATCCCCAATTACTTTCTTCAAGAAGGGTTATGGTATTGTGAAAGCTCACCGTACGGTTCTTGTGAGCAACCGAATTTTACACTAACGTTATATATCTATTAAGCTTAGTGTATATGAGGACATCGGTGAAGATGATAGGAAACTGCCTTTCACATGCACAATCCCGTTTCTTTTCTTTGAAGGGGAATACCTTTGGGCACTGAATGAGTTGCAGTTCTGATAATTATAAATACTAGATAGATGCAAGTATATCCTGTATTGTTGGGACTTCCTCCTGTATATGATGAATAAACAAATTGTTGCTAGATACTCTATGGTTAAAGATAGAGTTCTTTAAAAAGCTTAGAACTTGCACACCTCACAAACTCTAGTGGCTTATTTTGATACCCAGATCCTATGGTATGATTCGATGTTTGAATACAGCTTAATTACAATATATACGTTTTAAAATTTGCTTACTGCAATAGTTCTGAGAATCGTTTTAAAAAAACATCTTGGTAAATGAGATGATAATTTGACCCTATTGTTTTGTAAAGGGAGAAAAAGGGGTAAGTGAGCATGCATAGCCTTCTCTCAAAGAAACGTTCTTTGTGTTTTTTGTCCTACCCTTTTTTATAAAACAATTCGCAAGATAGAGATCTTTCGTGTTTGGTGAAGTATTGACGGAAGTGGGGAATAGAAAACATATCAATGTGGGTGTTGGGATGGACCTTTTAAATGAAAATTGCATATTTCCTATTAGAACTTAGAAGTTAGAGGTATACGTTATTGGCTTGTAAATAAGTTGGTAGCGTCAGAGATCCCTTACATAAGAAGTAATGTCTTCTTCTATACTAGTCCCACCTATGACACGTCTATGATATGTTTTGAAGAAATACCCATGTTGTTCTCATTTGCTAATCCATGTGTTCCCTGCTCAGAATGCTGCCTATGGATTATTATTCACGATTCACATTTTTCTTTAATTCACATTTTTCGATAATTATGAAGGACGTTAGCAAGAAGATCCTAAAAGAATGAGCTGGAGGCAAAGTGCATTTCTAGTGCAGTGGAATATTTAATATCCACTTATGTTCTTGGAATCTATGTTGTGAAGATTGTTAGTTTTGCCTGTTGCCTCTGTCAGTGTTCTCCTTCACCAGCAGCAGCAGTGGATTGGTGCACTCAGCAGAATTAGTGCAGCCTCAATTCCTGTGCAGATTGTAGTGGATAGGGTGGGTGCATGGTTGAAAGTGCAGCATAGAAGCTTCAGTGAGGGTGCAGCAGCAGTTACAGTGTTTTAAAACTCGACCAACTCAAACTCGGACTCGGCCAAACTCGGCCACCAAACCGGCTTGCGGGACTGGTTTGGTACTGAACCGGCTAGAAACCGGCCGGTTCAGTACTAAACCGGTCCAATTCAACTGAGTCCATACATACTTGGCCAAGTCCATACTACGTTGGTTCCCTACAGGCATACCAGCCAGTCTGGTTAGTATGGTGTACGAACCAGCCTGTTTAGTACCAAACTGGTCCAACTCAGCCGAGTCCATACATACTCGGCCGAGTCCTACATACTCAGCTGAGTCCATACTAGGTTGGTTCCCTACAGGCCGGAGTATCATTTTGGGGGGAAAACATTTTTTTACAAATATTTTACCTAAACTAAAGTTTCTCTCACCCTAAACCCTAAAAGCATACTTCATTGATCATTTGTGAGCATTTGGATTTTTTGGAGCCATATGCCAACTTGGAATGATAATGTAAAATTCTTAAAGTAAAAGGTTTAGAAAGGGAAATCTAAAGAAATTAAAAAAGGGAAATATAAAGAAAATGAAAGCTTTTGCTTAATTTTTTTATATTATCATTAATTGTTTCAGGATGTTTGAGAGGGGTTCCAAGCTCATTGGATCTCATATGATGAAAATAGAACTTTACATCCCATCGAAAATTCAACAGATTTAGCAGTTTTCAGAATTCCAGCAAACTGAACTGCACTGAACCAAAAACAAGGTCCACTAAACCATCAAAAGACGCCGAATGTCACCTTGCTCCTCTGCCACATGCCACCTGTGAAATATAGACCTGCTAAAAATAAACATGCCATAAATAGTAATTCCAACTCCTAAAAAATAGGAGTTCCAGAATGTGAAAAAACTGCTCCAGTTACTAAACAGAAGACCTAATATAGATCCCATTATGTTGGATGATATTGATCCAACCACCTAGTAGAGTTTGATCTTGATATTGATGACTTGGGGTGGATTTGTTTGGATTTGGATCCACAAGTAGGAGTAGCACCGGACATTGTGGGCACTAGCTCATGCCAAGGATCCCATTTCCAATAGTGGTGATGAGTTTGATGATTGATCATGTTGATCAATGATATGTAGTATGTTAGTAGCTTGTAGCATGTTGTTTTTTGCACTTTAGAGGCTATTTAAAGCCTTGTTGATTATGTATTTTGTTTCAAATATGTGTTGCACTCGGTACCATTTTGATATATTCAACCTTACAAGGTATATAAATGAGAAAATTTTGCATATTTTGTCTCTAATGGTTTGGAATCTTTAAAATATATTTTTTCATTAAAATTTTAATATTTTATGTAGTTTTTAGGAAACCAAGTCATAAAATTCATACCAATCTGATTCTGATCCAAGTCTGAGTTGAGTCCAAGCGAACCATTGACTGATCCCGAGGCCGAGTCCGAGTTTTAATACATTGAGCAGTTATAGACAGTTAGAAATAGAGGTGCATGCATGCATGTGCCAGTTTTAGAGTTGTTATCTTTAGAGTGCTGACTTTTCCTTATTTAGAATTGTTCTTTTTGTTAGTTTAGGCGCTTTATTCTCTTGAGTTAAGTGTTGTTCTTAAGTTAGAAAAAGCCACATGGTTAGAGGGACTTTCCATTTTTAGCAAAAGTGCCTTGTATGGTAGTTGATCTATTCTAGAAGGGCACAATTTCCAAGAAAGTGAGGTGCTTAACTTCAGTGGCAGTGGTGTGTTATTCTAGGCAAATTACTCATACAAACTGGGTGCACCATCCTAGGTGATTAGGGTTTTGACACAGTCATAAGAGGAGCTCCACTTAGTATGTCTACATGCATTGTAACCCTAGACCTCTCCTATTCTATAAAGGAGAGATAGGGAAGACCATTTATATGTGTCTTAGAGATTTGAGTGACTTTGACTGTTTGGTTTTGAGATATTGTAAGTTCTGTTTTCTGAGTTAATAGACAGAGATGTGAGTGGTGCTGCAATATTAACTTTGCTGTAGAAATAGCATTCAGAATTGGCAGTTCTGATAGGATTTGTCGGTTTTAAGTTTCCTAGTGTTTAGTGTTTGTTATTTGAAGTGCAGAATATGCTGACCATGATCTGAAATTAACATGGTATTAGAGCACATTTGCTGAAATTTTCCAGGTATCCCTGTATGGATAGGGCTGCTGCCTGTGAGAGGGATTTGTCAGAAGGTTTTCGTGGGCATGATGTGCAAGAATATTTAGTGATTGAAGCGATCCAGACCTGTGAAAGGTTGTAGGGTGTGATGCCTTAAGTGCTCCAGTGATTGGAGATGAGACCTGAACTTGAGATAGGTTGCTGATCTGATTTATTCTTGGTTGATTTGTTTGCTGAAATCTTCCAGGTATCCCTGTATGGATAGGGCTGCTGCCTGTGAGAGGGATTTGTCAGAAGGTTTTCGTGGGTGTGATGTGCAAGAATATTTAGTGATTGAAGCAATCCAGACCTGTGAAAGGTTGTAGGGTGTGATGCCTTAAGTTCTCCAGTGGTTGGAGAGGAGATCTGCACTTGAGATAGGTTGTTGATCTGATTTATTCTTGGTTGATTTGTTTGGTTGAGATGCGTTCCAGGTGTTACAGGGATGGCCAATGTAGGTCTTAGAGAGTGTGACAGGTTAGAAGGCGCTGCAAACTTCACTCCTTGGAAGTGCAAACTTTAGATGTTGTTGGGGGAGGTTGGCCTTTGGTGTTTTATTGAGGGGAAGGTTAGAGTCCCTACCAATCCTGCGCAGTTGGCCGAACACAACAAAAAGGCTCCCAAAGCTAAGAGAATCATCCTTGATTTTGTGAAGGACCATTTGATCCCTCACATTGCGTAGAAGTTGGCCTAGGATATGTGCGATGCCTTGATCACTTTGTATCAGAGTGAATATTTCTTGCAGAATGATGTTGAAGAACAAGTCACTGCCACATGCATGAGCAGTCTAGACATAGTGGCCAGTGACCTTATGAAGATCACTAAGCTTCAAAGTCAACTCGCTATTGTTGAGGTGAAAGTGGAGAATGAGGACTTGGTGCCCATATCATTAAATGGGTTCTCTTCATCCTAGGAGCCTTTTGTTCAGGATGCTTGTGCTTGTGAGAAGTTACCCACCTTTGAGAAGCTTTGGGATGATTTCATCCAAGAAGAAACAAGGTTAGATAAGATAAGATAAGATGATTTTATTGATGTCCAACAAATGACCATAAATAGGTCAATGGGACTACTAAGTACAAAAGTATCAATACATTGTGGGACTGTAGGATCGCTCCTGTATAATAAGACAAAAAGAAGATATAACCTAAGATCTAAAGTCTAGCATCTGGAAAAAAAAGTGCTCATGTGAAAATTGAAGTGATACATGAACCACCGAGGATGACGAACAACATGCCCTGGAGGGATGCCTCTGAAGAGTATACAAGAGGAAGGGGATGTGCCTTAATATTCATTGTTTCCGACTAGAGAAAATGAAGAGGAAACAATATAGTCCTGTGAGCCATCCACCCTTGAACATGTGTCGTTCTTACCATTCATTGCTAAAGGGAAGAAACTCGTGAGAGAGGATTGTCCCAAAGTACTAGACGAAAATTTGATCTGCAGTGTGTCTCATTGTCTCACTAGAGCGTCTTGTTGTTGTTGTTTGGGAGTGGAGGTCTGCCTGCTAGAAGGGCAAGCCCTATTTCGAGATTTGAATCAACAACTTTGCTAGGGTCTCATCGAGGGGAGACAATTTCAACTAGATTAAAAGAGATATAGATCTATTCCCCCATTGGAAAGATGAGAAAAGGAGGTAAGGAGGACCCCAAAGGGGTCAAAAGAAGGAGGATTCAGGTTCTCCTTGAACCAAGGAAGAAAGACCTGAGTCGCATGAAGTGTGTAAAGTGCCACAAGATGGGCCACTATGCTTCTCAGTGTTCAGAGAAGAAGGGTAAGGGCAAGCAATAGTAACAGAAGTAGTTTGTAAGGAGTATAAGCTTCAGCCCGAGTGGATGAGTTATCATTGAAGCTTGAGATAGCCTTATCCATGGTTTCATGCTTGTCCACTCAAACTGTCTTTGGTGTAGGGTGGTATGTGGATAGGGGAGGATCTAGACACATGACCTTCAACAAGAAGGAATTTGTTCAACAGACTTTAGGAGTAGGCTGCCCACATGCAGGTAGAGTTGGGTGATGATGCACATATCTAGATACAGGGATGGGTTCAATCTCTTTCTGCATGCCAATAGGTGATGTTCTTGAGCCTGATGATGTCTTACATGTTCCTGTTTCATTGAAGAATCTTCTTTCAGTCTCAACCATGGAAGATCTTAGATGTGTGGCTGAGTTTGATGATCAACTAGTTATTATTAGAAATTGTAGCAGGGAGCATGGTCAGATTTTGGCGAGAGGTATGCAAGAAGGTGGCCTTTATGGGTTTCTGGTTTATCTGATCAAACATGGAGCTTTAATGCATGAAAATGACAAATTGTGCAAACCTTGGCACAAGAGATCTGGTCACCTGCACTATGGAGCATTACCTCTCTTGAAGAACAGGGTGCAGGGATTATCGGACTTCAAGATCAAGAAGATAATAGGAGTGTGCAAGGGTTGTGCACACAACAAACATGCCAAGACTGCTTTCCCAAGTAGTGGGCATAGATCAAGAGGGATTATTGATCTGATCCATTCAGATGTGTATGGACCTATGATTTCAACTTTTTTTATAGGTAACATTTATTATATTTCTTTCATTGATGATTCCTCTAGGAAAACCTGCTTTTACTTTATGATGACCAAGGATGAAGTCTTTAGTAAGTTCCGATAGTTTAAAGTTCTTATAGAGAATCAGATAGGTAAGAAGATTAAGGTGCTGAGATCTAACAATGGAGGAGAGTACACCTCCAAGGATTTTGATGCCTTTTATAGGGAATTAGGGATCAAGATGGAGCTGACAGTACCTTACAACCCTCAAAAGAATGGAGTTGTTGAAAGGAAGAACAAGTCCATCATAGAGACAACTAAGGCTATGACTCCTGATTTATATCTGCCCTTGTATCTTTGGGCAGAAGCACACAGTACAAATGTCTAAATTCTGAACATATGTCCTCACAGGATATTGAAGGACAAGACACCGGAAGAAGCTTTTATTGGTGAGAAACCACAAGTATCACACTTTCATGTTTTTGATTGTCTTGTGTATATTTATATTCTTGATGAGAAGAGATCTAGGCTTCAACCTTCTAGCATGAAGGGTATCTTTTTTGGTTATAGTGCTTCCTCCAAAACTTATTGGATCTATCTTCCATCACAGCAGAAGGCAGTGGTAAGTCAAGATGTGAAATTAAATGAGGATGCATGGTCCTTTGAGTCTTATAAGCCTGTCTTCAGGAGGGGTAGAGGAGGGAGAAAAACTGCAAAAAGAGGAGATATCAGATTCAGATTGGAAAGGTTCCGGTGAAGGAACAGATGCTTCAGTACCATCCAGTTCAATCAGGAAACCAACATGGCTTACCTAGACATTGCAAGCTGCACATGAACAAATGGGAGCACCTAAAGTTACATTTCAGGTGAGCAATCCTCCTAAGAAGTTTCCAACTCATGTTGGATTGATGACTTACATTTGTATGACAGAACCTTCCAGCTGCAAAGAAGCAGCTGAAGAGCAGGTATGGTGGGATACCATGACATAGCAGTCTGATGTCTGGGAGACAGTTCCAAAACCCTGGAATCAATGATTGGTTCTGAGCATGCAGTTGCTGATGAAGTCTTCCTTCAGCAAAGGAAGTACTCGAATATTTTTGGGGTGTTGAGGGAGAGATTTGGTTTGGTGGAGAATGCTTTCCTCACAAAGAGGGAGTGTTAGTTTTACCTGTCGCCTTAGTCACTGTTCTCCTTCAGCAGCAGCAGCAGATTCTGCAGCAGAGTAATTTTCAGCAGGAGAAGATTCTGCAGTAGTATATTCTTCAGCAGCTTTAGCAGATTGGTGCACTTAGCATAATTAGGGCAGCCTTGATTCCTGTGCAGATTGTAGTGGATTTGGTGGGTGCATGGTTGAAACAACAGGATACAAACTTCAGTGAGGGTGCAACATCTGTTATAGACAATCAGAGATAGAGGTTCATGCATACATGTGCTAGTTTGAGAGTTGTTATCTTCAGAGTGCTGTCATTGACATTAACATGGATCGTATGCATTCTCTATGTATGTAGCTTTTATACTCTTGGATCTATGCTTGACCATCAATAAGCATGTTTGGGTATCTTAGTTACAAGGGTCTGTGGGTTCATGTAAGGGTATGGCTGCAACATACAAGAGAAAAAAAGGAAAGAAGTTGACACAGATTTCAATTGATTTTTTGTTCAATCGTTCTTGGGCATGTCCTTTAGTATTGTCTTAGGTTTGCCCAAGTTCATGTAAGAGTTTGGTTCAAGCTTCCCCTGCTGTCAGGTTGGGCATATACAAGGTAGAATATTAAAGGTCTGTAGGCTATTTGGATTAAGCATACAATGACCTCTATACAATATGGTATTGGGTTCAATCCTAGGGGCATGGTCGATATCCCTGGTTAAAATACTTGAGACTCATAGTGTATGCTTTGTGAAGATAAAAAGGAAGCTGGCTGATTTTATGAAAATAATTATTTCATTTGTTGCATCTCATGATAAAGTTGGTTTTGTATGGCTAACTTAGAAAACAATTCTTCCTCTCGTCCATTATTTTTCAAGCCAAGCACAGAATGTTTTCCAAAAATTAAAAACAATTTCTAATTTTTTTTCCTTATCATTTCTAGTGATGTACTTGATTTATATGAAATTAACTTAAAATACTTCATTTATATGAAATCAACTAAAAATACATCCATTCAACAAATGCATAATACGTGAAAACTGAGCAGGATGCAACTCCTCTTATCAACAGATGTACAGCTTCAAGTAGGTTTTTCCAGTTGATTAGTCAAGGTGCTAGGACTGCAGTGCTTCTTATTTAAATTACCATCTTTCAGGTTCCGTTTGGCAGTTTTTTGTTTGCTTATAGAAATTATTTTAATGCTTTAGGACAGTTGTGTCTAATTATACTATCAAGCAGGTACAGGAATAAATAATATGGGGCAGTTATTCTGCTGTATACAAGTGGATCAGTCACAAGTGGCTATGAAGGAGACATTTGGACGCTTTAATGAAGTTCTTGAACCAGGATGCCACTGTCTGCCATGGATTTTGGGGCAAAAAATTGGAGGTCATCTTTCCTTACGGGTACAAAAGCTGGATGTGCGATGTGAGACAAAGACGAAGGTATGCATTTTGTTTCTATTTTGTTTTCTATGGCATAACTATAGTTTAAAACAAAAACCAACTCTACATGTGTTTTTGATGTTAATAAACACAATATTAATGATCTTGTTTTCATTTTGGAAATTACACTTGAAATTATTGTACCTTAAAATGCAAATATCGTAGGCATAGAAGACATTTTGAGTGTCTACAGTGAAGTGAATATCTGTCTTTTCATTTGATTTAAAATGATCTTGCATTGATAACTTTTATTGTGGCAGGATAATGTATTTGTGACTGTAATTGCATCTGTGCAATACCGTGCCATTTTAGAGAAAGCAGTGGATGCTTTTTATAAGCTTAGCAATACAAGGGAGCAGATCCAAGCTTATGTCTTTGATGGTAGATTTCAGAACCATCCCTATTAGAATAGTCCCAAACTTATGCTGCTAGCCACAAACTTGTTTCTGTTGACATCATAAATTTAGCTTGCTTACAGAATTGAGAAGATACATTTATGCCTTATCATCATACTATAAAACCATGGCAGTTTGTATCTACTAATCTGTGTTTTGCAACTTTCGTGAACATTCATGCTTATATTCTGTTTTGGATTAGTTAAATGTTGTCATTTTCTAATTCGCTGAACTAAATGGATTGGAATGACCATCATTAAGAACTTAGAAGGATTACTTGAATTTGTTTGTTATGGTTCGTGTATTTTGCAAAGATAGATCTTAGACGAAGAACAGAAACAATGGTTTCAATCAAAGCAAATGGAATGGAATGACCATCGTTATGAAGGATTAACAATCAATATTTGAATTTCTTTGTTATGGTTCATGTATTTTGCAAAGATAGATCTTACACGAAGAGAACTTGTTAATTTAGATGTAAATTTAGGCTAAACCAGCAGTTGGTCAATTTGATGCCTCTATTTATAGTAATATACAGTTTGGGTTCTCCATTGATGCCAGACCTTTCTTGTTTTACACTATTCTTGCACTGCTATTTGAGCTTGTCATCCCTGTTTTCATGTGCAGTCATTCGGGCAACTGTCCCAAAGATGAACTTGGATGATTTTTTTGAGCAAAAGAATCATGTTGCTAAAGCTGTTGAACAGGAACTTGAAAAGGTAAAGCAGTGAAAATCATTTCATGTTTGGCCGATGTTTTTATGTGGAGGATAAATAACAACTCAAAAATACTTGCATATTTATTGCTTCATTTTCAGTGGGGAAAATGCCTGTAAATTCTTTGCATCTTCCAGAGTCATTGCATTGTTTTTCTTGATTTTGTGGATGGCTTTATTCTGGTTTTGGTAAAAGAAGTCGAGTGTTCTCCACAATCATGTCTTCTATTTGGATACAGGTTATGACAAACTATGGGTTTGAGATAGTGCAAACTCTCATTGTTGATATAGAGCCTGATGAAACTGTGAAGAGAGCAATGAATGAAATAAATGCAGGCAAGAATTCTTTGCTATATTGAAGTCACAATGGAATTACTTATATGCGAATACATCAAAGTTAATTTCTTGCTGTTAAAATAAAGGATTAGTTGTTCTTTGGGCAACAGTGGCTCTTTTATTTTGAGAGGTTCTTTGTTATGTTTGTGTATTTATGGATAGATTAATCATCATTTGATGGCAGGGATCAAAACTTGATCAGCTCTACTAATGTAACTTTGCTTTAAAAATGTAATATCTTCTTAAAAGTTAACCTCACGAGGCAACACGCGTCATGAACTTGCGTTTTTGCATATTTTTAATTTAATCGTCTTCTTTTTTTCTCACTTTTCTTTCACGTTATCTTCCATCTTATTCTCATAATTAGTCATTTGAATTTTGATTTCAGCCGCAAGAATGAGGGTAGCAACAAAAGACAAAGCTGAGGCAGAGAAAATTTTGCAAATCAAACGAGCGGAAGGTGAAGCAGAAGCGAAATATTTATCTGGATTGGGTATTGCTCGTCAACGACAAGCAATTGTGGATGGCCTTAGGGACAGTGTAATTGCTTTCTCAGACAATGTGCCTGGGACAACTGCAAGAGAAGTAATGGACATGGTCTTGGTGACACAATATTTCGACACAATGAAAGAGATAGGGGCATCTTCGAAGTCCTCGGCAGTATTCATCCCCCATGGACCTGGTGCAGTTAGTGATGTTGCTGAGCAGATCAGAAATGGATTACTTCAGGCACAAGCCCATTAAACATCATATAAGCACATCATGAAGTGTCGAATTCAGAATAAAGGAGCATCGTGTGCAGCAATGTTTATAGATTACCTTTTGCCTTTTAAGGAGTATTTTTTTCGTTTTTTTTCATACAAGGAATTCTTACAGACTTTTTGGTATTGTTTTTATGTTTATGTACGAAGTGCCTATGTACCATATATGAAGTAGGCACTCAACCTTGTATATGAAATGTTAATCAAGAAAATATGCATATAGTGTTTGGCAGTGCATAGCTGTCTCTTGAGTTGTATTAACAAAGAAAGGAGTTATGCATGGAAGTGAAGATGGGTAAGTATTAATTATAAATGTATTACATTTGTGTCTTGTGAAAAGGTCAGCAAACTTGGGGAATAGAATCACAGATTGAAGTTCTCAGAGATCCATTGAAGTTGCAATAACAGATTTGAAGTTTGCGTTAATAGAATTTGGGTTCTATTTGTTTATGCCTTGTAGTATCTTGACTGTGAGATAAAAGGGCTGTAGTATCATGTTTTTTGGACTTCAACATCGACATTATTTCCTAAATCTCAAACTGCAAAAGTCAAGCTTCTTACAAGGTCTTGATTTTTTATTATGTCCTTACATGAAAGACTGCCATGACCCTTTCTTGGTGTGAAAATTCAATATGGAAAGCTTGCCTCGGTGTATTTGTCAAAGTAACTTGCGTGACTTGATGTCCACGCGTTTACACAGATTGAGAATGATTCTCGCGTCTTCTCTTGGTTGGTGATCTGAACTTTCTCGCTCTAACTCTACTATTTTTGCATTCAAAACATGCTTTTTGTTTTGACGCTTACAGTTACTTGTATCAGAATAGATTAATGTAGCGAAAAGTGTGAATTTTCAACAAAAGCGTTTTGCTGCTTTTTGAAATTTGATATTTGAAGTAAAGGTTTCCACTATCTTCAAGTAGAAACAACACCATTCTTCCCTTACACGAAGATGGTGGAAACCTTGACTTGACTATTCCATAGTGGAAATCATCAAGATATCCAAGTTCTCTTCAAGTTCATTTTTATGATAAACTAATCCCCAACGAGGGCCTTGTATATTTTGTATCTTGAGGTCTATGAATAGTTGTTATAAAAGTAGTTGTTTGTATTAAGAAATGTCTCTCTTAGTTTTAGATCATGATAATATCCAAAACTCTTAAGAAAGTAGGAACCAATTTGTAGACAACGGGAAATATGAGCCAAGCAGTTGTCAGCTTGTAGAAAGCAGAAAATTCCTCTTGTAGGGGTATCTGATTGGGAATAGTGTAAGCAATGTAGAGGAATTCATCATATAGAGGCAAAGAAACACTTTGGTAGATTTTCTCTTTCAAAATTGTTTCTTAGGAGTTGTTACATCAAAATATAGCATTCCCAAAGTGGAAAGTCCTAAGCAGAAGGTGTTAGTTTGTGTAACTTGGGAAAACTATCCATTGTCATTACAAAATATAGCATTCCCAAAGTGTAAAGTCTTAAGCAGAAGGTGTTAGTTTATGTAACTTGGAAAAACTATCCATTGTCATCACAAAATATAGCATTCCCAAAGTGTAAAGTCCTAAGCAGAAGGTGCTAATTTGTGTAACTTGGGAAAACTATCCATTGTCGTCACAGTAGCTCTTCCTTTCCTTTAGGTTGACTCTTCTCCATCTTAAGAGGGGTATCTCTAAGACAAGTCTAATTCCAATGGTTCCTTTCCTTTAGGTTGACTCTTTTCCATCTTAAGAGGGGTAAATCTAAGACAAGTCCTAGTCCAATGGTTTATATGTGTCGATGAAGTGTTTAAGGACCAATGTGATTTGGTCGTGAATTTGGTTTAGAAGTCGCTCCATGAAATGTGTATGTTTAGATTTCCAATCAGTTTCAAGTCTAGAGTCTAGTAAAGGGTAATGAATGTTAGGTTTTTAGGCTTGAGTTAAATCTGAAATGTAATGATTGTATGTGAAAGTTATTTTTCAGATTTGCAAATAAAAATGAAAATTGAGCAAATAAAGTAAGAAATGAAAATGCAGTGCTCAATAATGCAATCTGGAAATGAATTTTCTCTATTTAATATGAATTCAAAATGTAGAAATTTAATAATGAAATTCTAAAATATCAAACACAAAATGAGCTTAATATGTGATCTATAAGTGAGCTCTAAGACTAATACAATCTAGAATAGATAAATTTCAAAACCTATATCAAGTGTTCAAAATGCACTTGATATTAAACAAAAATTTAAAACAATTTTTAGAATGTATAAAATTAAATCTAACCTACTTTATGATGATATTTGAGGTCCTAGGTCATTGTGCAATGAATTAATTTAAAGTCAAAACAGAAATCTTAAACAAAATTCCAACAGACATACATAACACTTTAACATAGCTTAATGTAACACCCATGTTTCCCCCAACTTGTAATTAATCATTGATTATGATTACCATACTATGGCATGTGAACAATGTAAATGTATTATTGTTTAGATTGCCAATGACTGATTGTGGGGGTGAAGCCTTGAAGTACTCGCCATGATATCACTAGAGGAAAAAGAGTGAGGAAACTATGGAGAGGGTTCATTGTGTCAAAATGACCCAAATTTCTCCTTGTTGAAATAATAAGCCTCATCTTGATCCCAAGGAGAAATCAATTAATAAGAAAATGAGTGGTGGTTGAACAATCAACTACCCCAATGAATGGAAGCATGGAGGGTCTGGCTGGGGAGACAAAAAAATTGTCAGCTCGAAGTATCACAGAGGGCAGTTTTTCCTGCAGGCCTAGACTGAACCGAGTTTCCTTTTGACAGAAGAAACATGACAGGTCCAAAACCTTCTTGAGGAGGAGAAATGCGTGCAAGAACACACGTGAAGGTAGGGAAGTGAGGGGACCAAGTCCATAGGGGGCATGCGATCAGGGAATATGCAGAGAGAAAGAGGAAAAGCACGGGAGGCTCTCCAGCTGAGAAGAAGAATTGGAAGCTTGATAAGTCATTTTGATTACAGGAGAGAACAAGAGAGAGGATCTCAGAGAATTTGCAGAGAACATGACCTGGGTAGAGGGTTGCGAGCTTGATGCTAAGGGATCATCTAATAAACTTCACAAAGGCTATGACGTAGAGAGAGTCTCTGAGAAACTGCAAAAAGTTCCCTAGTGATATCATGGCTTAGCACGGGGGTGGTTAGAGTACTAAAAATGAATGCCTCTGAGCCTATGGTTGGGTGGAAAGGCAAACACCCATAGTGAGTTGGTCGGTGATTGACTGTAATAGATAAGTATTTCGTTTACCTTATGCACTTGGATTGAAATGCATGATTTGCATGCCTATATTTGAGATTAATTGTGCTTCACGTGAAATTAATGATTATAATGCCTAACTGCTCTTTTGTAAGTCGTTGCATTTGTATGGGTGTAAGATGACAAGTTTGGCCTTCGGGTTGGTTCGAAAATACCCCTCCCTGTTTTAGGACTTAAGTTCTGTGAATTGGAGGGCATTCCCTTCAATCCAGTTGTCCAAGTGACCACGGGCTCGTGCCCGCGACCTTAATCCAAATCTTGGCTAGGAGTTAAAGAGTGTAGCCTCTGGTGCTTGACAAAGTTCCATAGGACCAGGTCCATGGAACCCTTCCCTACTCTCAAAAGGAGTTGAGTCGTTCGGGACTACAGGACAAATGAACACCACAACATCCAAATACGTCGAAGGCAACCAGTAGGACCAGTAACTTGACAGATGATCAGCGACTGGCGTTCAATTACCCGTAATCATGGGATTTGTCCCTTTGTTAAGCCTTAATCATCTTCTCGGTTGCAAAGAAACGAGAGTTGTAAATCTGAAGGTATTCGGGAGCCTCCCTGACCATTGGATCTACGCCAAGGTCATTTCGGCATTGATTGTTTCAAGAGAACAAAGACGTTATAACCCCGCAACCTCCGAATGTCGGAGTTGTGAAGTATTTTGGGTCATCGACCTTCGGATCCTTCGGGATCCCTCTCAGCTGTCTGATTGTGGGGAAGCGCACATCACGTCGGGAGCACGTGGGGGTCCACGTGTCGAGCAACGACGATGCCATGTGTGGCGGCTTTGTGGAAAAGCAAAGAGATTTCGATGACCTGAGGCATGTGCCACATATCTTTCCAATAGGTTTCGGGTTGACAGGTGTCCCTTTGGGAGTGGCCTAATACTTAGACCAAGGGACCCTTGAGCTAGAGATGTGAGTCATTGATCTGGGGACTTCATTAACAACCCCTCCCAATCGTCTGATCCATCAGTGGAAGGATTGGCGTGTAGCACTTCGACGAAGTCCTGCTCCAGGAGAAAAGGAGTATCAAGAGGGTAGAACCCCCGAATGTTGAACACGTGAAGTAATGTGAGTCATCGATTTGAGGGCAATCGGGATCTCCCATGATCGTTAGATCTAGACCGTGGTCAGCACGACGCTGACTACTTCAAGAGCAAAGAGGAAATTACACGGCGTATCCCCCGAAACGCTGAAGTTACGAAGTTATGGAGGTGTAGATCTTTGGACCTACGTGGACACACCTCGACCGTGAGATCTAAGGGGCGTTGGAAGGTTGTCAGTCTAGAGTGACATGGCACGCTGATGTCACCTAGGATGACGTGGACCCACGTTCAACGTGCCACATGTCACCTTGATTCGTGCATTATACATGCCTTATATGCCAACTAGAACGTGACACGTGTCACCCATTTATAGGGCCATGTGTCATCTCTACCCTTTGTCGTGTGTCACCCCATGGTGCATAGTTGCATGATCTAATGGCTAATGGGACCTCGAGAGTTCGAGAGTTCGGAACTCTGGGAGAATTAGGGTGTTAGGATTTATGCTCCAAAAGGGGCCGAAGGGCCGGAGCTAGGTGGCAGGACCTCCAGAGTTCGGAGTTTCGAGACTCCAAATGTTTGGGGTGGTGCAGTAGGACAAGTCAAAAGAGTCGAAGGTCAGAGCCATGTGGTGGAATTTCGGGGCTTCGGGGCATCTGAAGGATATGCGCGTAGAAAGAAAAGGGGGCGTTCAACACCGAATTTCCGTAATTTTGTACAAGGACGAAGATTCGTTGGTGGAATTAATGATGGATAGATTTTCACCATAGAGGTAGGAGCGCTAGGGAGCTCCGGGACTTCGGGGAACCTTGGGATAGTGCGAATGAGACGAACCCACGTGGACACCACGTGGCCTTTGACCAATGATGCTCGCATAATTTTGGAAGGGCATAACTTCCAATCCCGAGCTCGGATTTGAGCATGGTAACGGTGGTTGGAAAACTCTTGGTGATCAGAAGGTAATGGAGATCTCGAGAAGAGGATTCGAGATGATGGAGGAAAGCGAAATTTTGATGTCCCATCCCTTAAAAAGGTGCTTAAGGGGTTGGGTGTGTTACAAATTGGTATTAAAGCGAGGTTACAACACTTGGCCTACTTGGGCTCACGAAAGAGTCAAGTGATTATTTTCTTTCTTAGAAAATTTTAAGGAAAAGGGCACCCTGCCCTACCCTATCTAGCAGAGCATGATTCAAACACATGCCTGGATGGTCTGTAGAACAGTCATGAGACTAGTTCACCAAGGTTAAGATGAGCCTGTTGAGAGTATCACTGTTGTACAGGAAGTATCTGCATAAGTTCCTTGAGGAGAAAGATGCAGATTAAAATTCAGTTGGGATTTTACCCAATGAGATTGAATCATGCTAGACTGTAGCAGAAGAAGCCTATCATCTGTTTCGGGAAATGATAGCCAGTCCTACAAAAGTGGGACTATGTCGAGGGGTTTAATGTTTGGTGCACGAAGATATGCTGAAATGCATATCGCAAAGATAGAGCATGCACATGACATGCATATATACTTATTATACTATGTCATTGAATGTAAAATATGGTGATGTCATAGATCATATAGTTAGTGATGATCTGACTATGGCAACATAAGTAAAAGGGCGATGATATTGAGTACATAGTGCCTTATGAGAATAAAGTAGAAGGATTAATGAAATGTTGATCATGAATGAGGTAGAGGAAGTGTCGAGGCACTTCTAGATGACCAATGGGTCATGATAACATCCAGAAGTGGATGGTATCCATATAAGGTATGGCTTGGTATGCTCAAGTAGTAGTGAGAGGGAATCTAGAAAAGGATTTCATTGATCGACAGGTCTATTGATCACGACCAGTTAGAAGCTTGATAAACTGTCATGTTGCCTTGCGCATTGTTGGAATTGCCCAGATGGCATTTCTGGGTTGTTGAGTAACTTTATACTAGTTGAGGCAAAATGCCTTATTGCTGGTTGTTTTCGTGTAGAAGGGGGAACATAGTTATGACTATGCCTTATTAAACTTCCATATGGATATCATGTGAATGACTGCAAGCTCTCAGCAGAGAGCAGCTCAGTGATGAGTATCTCTATGAGACTTATCATAAGAATGATTGGAAGATCCTTGGGATCATAAGAATGATTGGAAAATCTTTGGGAGAAGGATCTGAAAGTCTGATATGACCATGTGTATGAGTGACATGGAAAATGTACAAGCAATGAGCTTGCATGATGAATGTTTGGTTATGTTTGTATATGCTTGAGTGCATGGATTTAATGCATTAAGAGACTTCTTGATATGAAGACTGGTATTAAGACCAAATAGATATGAGTGAATGATATTAAATGTGCAAGTGATGCACATGTATGATCTATGAGTGAAATGTAAGGCAAGAATTGCACTTGCCTAGATTGAATGAATACCATGGATGCATGTGTATATTCCTTATGGAAATATTTGGTAAACAGTTGAAGCTAACTCAATGTTGAGGCCATCACAGATAGTGAAGGATATGCAATAAGGAAGTTGCATGATGTAGTAGTTCCTTGTGGAGGAACTATGTGAAGACTATGTCATGAGAACAGAGTCACAATCTTAACGATTGTTGAAAATTGAGCAGTGGACTGCAAGCTTATATATATATCTCAATTCTCAACAATCGTTAAGATTCTAACTCTGTTCTCATGACAGAGTCTTCACACAGTTCCTCCACAAGGAATTACTATATATATATGTGTGTGTGTGTGTGTGTGTGTGTGTGTGTGTGTGTGTGTGTGTGTGTGTGCTTGCAGTCCACTGCTCAATTCTTAGCAATCGTTAAGATTGTG
>ML806808.1:57714-103696 GCA_009831015.1 Picea engelmannii | reverse complement strand
ACGTATGTCATGTATAAGAAATTATTGGAGTTGTTGGGAAATGACAACTGCCAATGGTAGATAACCTCTGATAAAGGATAAATACAAGAAGGTGGTTGTTGAAAGATTGTTGAAGGGACTTTGGGAGCCCCATGGAGCACTACTCATGAGGTAAAAATCAAAAAAAGGGTCTTAGCAGCCATAACATGTATAAAAACGTTCATGCATGTGTGACATAAAGTGTGGAGGGATTTGGTAAGAATCCCCTCTGAAGTACTTTAATTTCTTATTGATGTGCGAATAATTTTGAGTGGTTATTGTATGCCATTGCTACCCAAGCAGGGTAAGATTCAGGAAAGTAGAATATGATCAATAGAGAGAGGGAGTCTATGCCAGTCAATGACGAGTTATAATCCTTGCAAGAAAATGCATGAATAAGGAGTACCACGGGTACAATGACCAATCTAGGGAGATTGTGAATAAAGGTGCTCATAGTTAGCACATTGCATGGAATGCATTGAGGAAATGCATGTTTCCATAAGAAGGAAGACAATGGGTTTTCCATTGAGGAAGAAGGACCTTCCAATACTCCACTTGAATTGTGTAGTTGTAAAAGAAAATAAAATTTGGGTGGCCATGAGTGTTGGCACCCTGGTTACTAATGAAGGAAGAATGCTTGGGTGCATTCAAGAGCAACTTTTAGTTTCATATGTGTTGATTTGGGATCATGATCATCCTGTAGCAGGAAGCAAAGTCCTGTTGCAATAATGAATAAGAATGATTAAACCCTATGGTGAAGAGGTTGGCTAAGCTCCAACACACCATGACAAGGTGCTTTCCATAAGTGTAGCAAACTTAAACCTAATGTAAGGGAACATTGGGTCTGATTGTAGCCATGAATATTGGCACATGGATTGAAGTCATTTCACAATTAAGATTGCATTGGGAAAATTTAGTGTGTTGAAAGGATGCATACGTAAATAATGATATAACATTTTGTCTTATACCCCTACATAGATGAAAATGATTTGGACTGTTAGTATGCATAGTTTTGAAAATATAACGTGCAAGAAAACTGACAATTTGTTTGGCTGAGGAATGTTGAAATTACAAGAAGAAAAAGGTATTGGATATGGAAGCGTTGTAAGCCCATAAGGAAGACCAATTGTTTGTTGAGCCAAACTGCTATGGGAAGAAGAAGCCCATACTTGGGAATTTGGTTCCTGTGAGGAACAGATTTGAAAATAAATGTGGAATTTAGAAATCTGTGGGTGACATATTTGCAAGAAAATTTCAGAGCCAAGTTGAAGGAAGCATCTTTCACAAGAGTGAAAAGCATCACTGTTGTTGTACATGAAAATTAGGGCTTTTTGATGGTGAAGTTTTTCAGCCCCAAAACCATCTAGAAAAGTGCGCCCTCCCCTAAGGATCACTTTGGCACTCTCAGCACACCTTTTCAGTGGTTGGATCTCCCGGAAAGTGAAACCCTAGTTTCACAAGGTACCAGAAGTACAAGAAAACCAGTGTACCAGAAGTACCAGAGTACCAGAAGCACCAGTCTAGAATCCGTAGATCAAATTTGGAGGAGAAAAAGTTGGATTTTCTCATATCCAAACACACCAAGCTACTCGCCTCAGCCAAGTGCACCTCCTGGTAAGTTCAGATTTTGATTTTGAGCACTTTCATTTTTCGGTCATTTTCCTAGCTCCAGGTAAAGATGTCTGCAAGCATTAAGCTTGTTGACAAGCTAGAAGGAGTGGAAAAATTTCGTGCCTAGAAGTATAGGATTGGCCTCATTCTTGAAGAGAATAACCTAGCAAGATTTGTCAAAGAAGAAGTACCGGAATCCACCGATGCTGCAGAAAAGGCAAAGCATCAAAATGACACAATCAGGGCCAAAAGAATCATTGCAGATTCAATCAAAGACCACCTGATTCCTTATGTGTCATCTAAGAAGACTCTGAAAGAAATGTTTGATGCCTTGACCAAACTATATGAAGGAAAGAACATAAACCAGAAGATGAATCTAAGAACTCAACTAAAGAAACAAGGATGTAGAAAGGAGAAACGATTCATGAATACTTCTCCAGAATCTCAGAATTCAAAGAACAGTTAGAATCTATTGGAGATACCATAGACGAAGACGAACTCATAATGACAACCCTAAATGGTCTCACAAGAGCTTGGGATGCATTAATCCAAACAATATGTGCCAGAATGGAGAAACTGAAGTTTGATAGTCTATCGGAAGAATGCATCCAAGAAGAAACAAGAGTAGCGAATCGTGAAGCGTTACTAGTAAGAGATGATGGTCAAGCCCTAGCTACTCATACCAAAGGAGGAAGGAAGAAACCCTACTTCCAAAAGGAGACTCATAAAGAGCCTCAACAATTAAACAAATTCAATCATAAAGAATCTCATCCAAGGAGATTTCAGAAGAAAGGACAACGAAAGGAAAGGGACTACTCATTTGTACAATGCTATCATTGTGACAAGATGGGACACATTGCAAATTTTTGTCCAGCCAGATGAGAAGAATACAAGAGAAAACATAAGAGGCTCGATGCCCATGTAGTCGAAGATGAAGAGCCACCTGCAAAGATGATAAGAGAGCAGATCAAAGACCATGTCTTGATATCGGCCCTCTCAGGATCTATGACACCCGGAGATGACACTTGGCTCATTGATAGTGGTGCATCCAAGCACATGACGAGACAAAGAAACACTCTCTCTTGTATCTCAGAAAATAAGTTTTCTTAGAAAGTGACACTTGGAGATGATTACCAATATCCCATCAAGGGAGTGGGAGAATCAAACCACAAACTGAATTCAGGGAATTCACTAAAAATGAAGGACGTACTAAATGTACCAGGCTTGAAGAAGAACCTACTCTCCATTTCATCTTTAGAAAATAAAGGCTTCAGAGTTGCCTTTATAGATGGAGAAGTTTTTATGTGGGCTAAAGGAGAAACCTTAAATGAAGCAATCATCATTGGAAGTGAAGAAAATGACTTGTATAAACTAAAGGGTCACCCAGAGGTTGCCATGACCCACGCCATTGAAAACTCATGTGAACTTTGGCATAGTAGGTTAGCCCACATCAACTACAAGGCACTACCATACATATGCAAAGCGGTCACAGGTTTACCATAACTCAAAGGTGACCATAAAGGCGTATGCAATGGATGTGCGCAAGGGAAAAACATCAAGAACCCGTTTCCGAAGAGGGACAACAAGGCAGAAGGAGTCCTAGAACTCATTCATTCATATGTATGTGGCCCAATGCCATCATCCTCCATTAGTGGGTATGTATATTATGTATCATTCATTGATGATTATTCTCGTAAAACTTGGATATATTTCTTGAAATCTAAAGATGAAGTGTTCAACAAGTTCAAGGAGTTCAAAGCTTCGATAGAGAACCTTTCTGAAAAGAAGATGAAGATACTCAGGTCAGATAATGGAGGAGAATATACCTCAAAAGAATTTGTGAACTTATGCAAAGATGTTGGGATCAAGAGGGAACTCACTACTCCCTATAATCCCCAACAAAACGGTGTAGATGAACGTAAGAATAGAACCATAATGGAAGTTGTGAAGACTATGATCCATGATCAAGATCTTCCTATGTGTTTATGGGCAGAAGCAGCAATGGTAATTGTGTATGTGCATAACCGATTGTCCCATAGTGCACTTGGGCTCAAGACACTGGAAGAGATGTTCACCGGAAAGAAGTCAAAGGTAAGCCATCTCAAAATATTTGGCTATTCAATGTTTATTCATATACCTAAAGAAAAGAGAAACAAGCTGGACCCTTCAGGAAAGAAAGGAATATTTGTGGGACACTATGAGGTCTCCAAGGCCTTCAAAATCTATATACCAGGTCACCATCACATTGAGATCAGCAGGGATGTGACCTTTGATGAAGATGCAACGCTCAAGAAATCTAAACTATGCCATCTTGAAGAAGTATATGAAGAGGAACCCGTAATCCCTAGTACTGCAATGAGGGAGGTTCCCAGAGTTGCAAAACCAGTAAGGGAAGTCGTAACTTCTCCTGATGAGTAACTTCTAGAAGACCATGATATAGTAGAAGTGCAAGAACCTCCTCAGAGGACGATCCTCCATAAAAGAAACCCAGCTTGGGCTAGAGAGCTTATTCAAGATGGAGAGAAGTACGGTGTTCCCCAAGGAACTATGAGACAAGTAAAAAGACCAAAGCCATTCTCCAGTTATACGGCTTTGATGTGTGATCTGCTAGAAAATGAGTCTACCTTCTTTGAAGAAGCCATTCAGAGGAAAGAATGGGAAGATGCCATGACAGAGGAATACCAATCCATAATGACGAACGAAGTATGGGAAATAGTTCCCAGACCGAAGAGTAAAGATGTGGTATCCTCCATATGGTTCTTCAAAATAAAACATGTTATTGATGGAAGTATTGAGAAGTATAAAGCAAGATTTGTCGCTCTTGGCTTTTCCCAGAAGGAAGGCATTGACTATGAAGAGACATTCGCTCATGTGGCTAGATACACTTCAATTAGAACCATCATAGCTCTTGCAGCTAAGATGAAGTGGAAGCTGCACCAAATGGACGTGAAGACAACTTTCCTAAATGGTGTCATCGAAGAGGAAGTGTATATAGAGCAACCTCAAGGATTTGAGGTTGAATACAGGAAGTCTCATGTCTACAGATTGAAGAAAGCCTTATACGGATTGAAGCAAGCTCCTAGAGTCTGGTATGGTCGTATAGACAGTTTCTTGACGAGCTTAGGCTTTACCAAGAGTAAAGTAGACTCTAACCTCTACTTCAAGATCATGAAAAATGAGCCAGTAATCTTATTGTTATATGTGGATGACTTATTCTTAACTGGAGAAGAAAAACTCATCACTGAATGTAAAAAGAGACTTGCCTCGGAATTTGAAATGAAAGACCTTGGCCTAATGCATTATTTCTTAAGTCTTGAGGTATGGTAGAGTCCTGAGAGGATCTTAACCAAGGGAAGTATACGGTTGAAATCTTGAAGAGATTCGACATGTNGAATGCAAGCCCATGAATACACCCATGGAAGCGAAGCTGAAGCTGTTGGTCGATACTTCGTCAGAGTTGATAGATGCCACACTGTACAGACAGATTATTGGATCGATGATGTACTTGACAAACACCATACCAGACATTTGTTTTTTCGTGAACACCTTGAGTCAGTTTCTGGTAGAACCCAGACGTGTTCACCTAGTGGCTGCAAAATATGTGATGAGGTACCTTAAAGGTACAATAGATTGTGGTCTCAGTTATGATGGAGATCATGATTTCACATTGAGTGGATATACTGATGCAGATTGGGCAGAAAGTGTTTCTGACAGGAAAAACACTTCAGGATGATGTTTCAGTTTTGGATCAGCTATGATCTTGTGGCAGAGTAGGAAGCAATCTAGTATTGCTCTTAGCACAGCGGAAGCAGAATACATTGTTTCATGTTCTGCCAGCTGCGAAGCTATATGGATTCGAAAGTTGTTGACCGACCTATTTGATTTAGAGATGAGAGCAACCTTGATTCTATGTGACAACCAGAGCTGCATAAAGATGACAGAGAATCTTGTATTCCACGACAGGTCGAAGCACATAGAGATCCGCTATCATTACATTTGTGACATGGTGCAGAGAGGAGCCTTAAAGCTCCAATACATTAACATGGATGAACAGGTTGTTGACGTGTTGACCAAACCACTATCTTGTATAAAGTTTGAACACTTTCAAGATAAGCTTGGTATAGTCTGAAAGGACCCTCCTCGAAAGGGGGGGTAGATGTTGTGATGAGACATCTCTTGCTTTTGTCCTGATGGTTGTGACATAAAGCAAGATGATGCGATATGACTAGTACTATGCTTCCAGCTGGATAACTGTGACGTAAAGCCATTCTAGTATCCTGCTTCCGACCTGATGGTTGTGACGTAAAGCAGGACGAGTACCTTGCATCCGACCTGATGGTTGTGACGTAAAGCAAGATTATGTGTGACTAGTACTATGCTTCCGGCTGTATAGCTGCGACGTAAAGCAAGTCTAGTTCCTTGCTTCCGACCTGATGGTTGTGACGTAAAGCAAGATGTGTACCTTGCTTCCGACCTGATGGTTGTGACGTAAAGAAAGATGATATGATGAGACTAGCATTGAGCTTCCAGCTGGATAGCTTTGACGTAAAGCCAATCTAGTATCCTACTTTTGACCTGATGATTGTGACATAAAGCAGGACAAGTATCTTGCTTCCAGCTTGAGTGCTATGACATAAAGAAAAATGATGAGATGAGACTAGTACTGTGCTTCCAGCTTGATAGTTGTGACATAAAGCCAATCTAGTATCTTGCTTCCAGCTTGAGTGTTGTGACGTAAAGCAAGACGATGAGATGAGACTAGTACTGTGCTTCCAGCTTGATAGATGTGACGTAAATCTAGTCTAGTATCTTGCTTCCAGCCTGAGTGTTGTAACGTAAAGCAAGGCATTGAGATGAGACGAGTACTGAGCTTCCAGCTTGACAGCTGTGATGTAAATCCAGTCTTGTATTATGATGAGCCGGTCTTGTGTTGTGATGTATCAGTTTTTATACTAATACATATTGATGCAGATGATGATGGCATTCCTTTGAGAATGATGATGCTGCCAATGAAGAAAACTTCCGATGATTTATAGAAACGCCAGTCAGTGTTCCAAGATGATATTGATGATGTTGTCCTCTCACCCACTTTATGTTGTTGATGATGTTGTCCTCTCTCTCTCGCATGATGTTGCTGAAGAATACCCTTCTTGTTAAGGGGGAGTGTTGAAATAATATAACTGCAAAGTGTATTCTTATTATTATTTGATATATTATTCATTGGATCAATCCCCATTGTGGATTGATCATGTCAGCTACTTTAAAAGGACCAAATCCCCTTTTGCGGATTGGTCATATTGTAATTGTAAAAGGCAAAAGAAGAAGTCGGCCCCAAAATATATCAAAGAGGCCCTGAAACATAATAAAGGTGGTTATAACCACCCAGTTGGAGAAGTCGTTCCTGCCAGTGAAGAGACACTTCACACGTGCCAGTCTAATATAAATAAGGAGGCTAGTGCCTCACTTAAACACACAACTCACTTGCTCATTTCGTGAGACAAGTTTCGGATCTGCAATTAGAGAAGAAGGAGAGAGAGTGGTGCATATTTGGGAGAAGATCTTCTGCATTAGTTTAAGAGATCTCTTGGAATTGTATTGACTATCTATATTAAGGAAGTTTTGTTGGATTTTCTTCCTCTAGAGGGTTTCCCATGATAAATGTTGTGTTTCTTGTGATTGTGTATTTCTCAGTGATCTTGGATTATGCTATTGTTATCTAATGAAATGCAAAGAACTATACTAATGGCTTAAACATTAACACTGTTGAGACATGAGAACCCTGTAGTAAGCCATGATCGCCCTAGAAAATGTTGTGTTGTGGCAACACAAGCCGGAGGGACGCCTTGGCAAAGCAAGTCTGAGGGGCACCTCTGTTAATTTTAGAGTTGTTATTAACTTCTTTTCAATTTAGTAGACAATAATAGCATAAACAAGATCACTGAAAGAAACAAAATCATAAGGTACACAACATTCTAGCATACATACATAACACTTTAGCATAGTTTAATGTAACACCCATGTTTCCCCCAACTTGTAATTAATCATTGATTATGATTACCATGCTATGGCATGTGAACAATGTAAATGTATTATTGTTTATATTGTCAATGACTGACTGTGGCAGTGAAGCCTTGAAGTACTGGCCATGATATCACTAGAGGAAAAAGAGTGAGGAAATTGTGGAGAGGTTTCATTATGTCAAAATGACCCAAAAATATCCTTGTTGAAATAATAAGTCTCATATTGATCCCAAGAAGAAATCAATTAATAAGAAAAGGACTGATGGTTGAGAAATCAACTACCCCAATGAATGGAAGCATGGAGGATCTGGCAGGGGAGACAGAAAAACTGTCAGCCCGAAGTACCACAGAGGGTAGCTTTTCCTGCAGGCCCAGATTGATCTGAGTTTTCTTCTGACAGAAGGAACATGACAGGTCCAGAACCTTCCTGAGGAGGAGAAAAGCGTGCAAGAACACACACGAAGGTAGGGAAGCAAGGGGACCAATCCCACAGGGGGCATGTGACCAGGGAATATGCAGAGAGAAAGAGGAAGAGCATGGGAGGCTCTCTAGCTGAGAAGAAGAACTAGAAGCTTGATAAGTTGTTCTGATTACAGGAGAGAACAAGAGAGAGGATCTTGAAGAAATTGCAAAAAAAATGACTTGGGAAGAGGGTCGCGAGCTTGATGCCGAGGGAGCATCTGATAAACTTCGCAGAGGTTGTGACATAGAGAGAGAGTCTCTAAGAAACTGCAAAAAGTTCCCTAGTGATATCATGGCTTGGAACAGAGGTGGCCAGAGTGCTAAAAATGAATGCCTCTGAGCCTATGGTTGGGTGGAAAGGCGAACACCCATAGTGAGTTGGTCGATGATCGACTGTAATAGATAAGTATTTCGTTTACCCTGTGCACTTGGATTGGAATGCATAATTTGAATGCTTGTATTTGTGATTAATTTTTCTTCGCGTGAAATTAATGATTATAATGCCTAACTGCTCTTATTGTAAGCCGTTGCATTTGTATGGGTGTAAGATGACAAGTTTGTCCTTCGGACTGGTTTGAAAATACCCCTCCCTATTTTAGGACTTAAGTTCTATGAATTGGAGGGCGCTCCCTTCAATCCAGTTGTCCAAGTGACCACGGGCTTGTGCCCACAACCTTAATCCAAATCTTGGATAAGAGTTAAAGAGTGTAGCCTCTGGTGCTTGACAAAGTTCCATAGGACCAAGTCCATGGAACCCTTCGTTACTCTCAAAAGGAGCTGAGTCATTCAGGACTCTGGGAGTCCCGAACTCCAGGGTGAATGAACACCGCAACGTCCAAATACGTTGAAGGCTACCAGTAGAACCAGTAACTTGACGGATGATCGACGACTGGCGGTCAGTTACTCGTAATTATGGGATTTGTCCCCTTGCTAAACCCCCAATCATTTTCTCAGCCACGAAGTAACGTGAGCCGCAGATCCGAAGGTATTCGGGAGCCTCCCTGGCCATTGGATCTACATTGAGGTCATTCTAGCGTTGACCGCTTTGGGAGAACAAAGGCGTTATAACCTCGCAACCTTTGAATGTCGGAGTTGTGAAGTATTGTGGGTCGTCGATCTTTGGATCCATCAGGATCCCTCTCAGTCCTCTGATCGTGGGGAAGTGCGTATCATGTTGGGGTCACGTGTCGAGCGACGACGATGCCATGTGTTGTGGCTTCGTGGAAAATCAAAGAGATGTCAATGACCTGAGGCATGTTCCATGTATCTTGCCAATGAGTTTCGAGTTGACAAGTGTCCCTCTGGGAGTGCCCTAATACTGAGACCAAGGGACCCTTGAGCTAGAGTTGTGAGCCGTTGATCTGGGGACTCCATTGAGAACCCCTCCCAACCATACGATCCATCAATGGAAGGATTTGTGTGTAGCACTTCGGTGAAGTCCTACTCCGGGAGAAAATGAGTATCAAGCGGGTAGAACCCTTGAATGTTGAACATGCGAAGTAACGCGATCCGTCGACCTTAGGGAAATCATGATCTCCCATGATCGTTATATCTAGACCGTGGTTAGCCCAGCACTGGCCACTTCGGGAACAAAGAGGAAGTTACATGTCAGATCCCCCAAAACGTCGAAGTTACGAAGTAACGGAGGCCGTGGATCTTTAGAACTATGTGGACACACCTCGATCCTGAGATCTAAGGGGTGTTGGAAGGCTATCAGTCTCAGGTAACGTGGCACGTTGACATCACACAGGGTGACATGGACCCACATTTGACATTCCATGTGTCACCTTGATTCGTGCATTATACATGCCTTATATGTCAATTGGAACGTGACACATGTCACCCATTTATAGGACCATGTTTCATCTATGCCCTTTGCCACGTGTCACCCCATGGTGCGTAGTTGCATGACCTAATGGCTAATGGGACCCTAGGAGTTCAGGAGTTCAGAACTACGAGAGAATTAGGGTGTTAGGATTTATGCTCCAAAAGGGGTCAAAGGGTCGGAGCTACGTGGCAGGACCTTGGGAGTTCGGAGTTTCGGGATTCCGGAGGTTTGGGGTGGTGCAGTAGGACAAGTCAAAAGAGCCGAAGGTTGGAGCCACGTGGCAGAATTTCGAGGCTTTGGCGCATCCGAAGGATATGCACGTAGAAAGAAAAGGGGGCATTCAGTTTCGAACGTCGAATTTTCATAATTATGTATGAGGACGAAGATTCGTTGGTGAAATTAATGATGTATGGATTTTCACCATAGAGGTAGGAGCGCTAGGGAACTCCGGGACTTCGAGGAACCTTGGGATAGTGCAAATGAGATGAACCCACGTGGACGCCACATGGCCTTTGACCAATGATGCTCGCAGAATTTCAGAAGGACACAACTTCCAATCCCAAGCTAGGATTTGAGCACGGTAACAGTGGTTGGAAAACTCTTGACGAGCAGAAGGTGATGGAGATCTCGAGAAGAGGATTCGAGATGATGGAGGAAAGCGAAATTTTGATGCCCCGTCCCTTAAAAAGGTACTTAAGGGGTTGGGTGTGTTACATTTAAAGTCAAGAAATTGAAATATGAGACTAAAATTGTTGGCTGGAAATTATAATTTTCTGAAGAAAAAAAAAACTAAAAGCTACAAGTTAATTGAAATAGAAAATAAAACCAATTTTCAAAGAGAAAAACAAAAGGAAAAAATAATTAGAAATTAAAAATTAGAAGTTTTTTGGATGGATGGGAGAGGATGACTAATACTTGGGCTATTGGAGTCATTCAAATTCATATGGAGGGTCTAACTTCGTCTAAATTTAAAGATCTAAGCCCTGCCCTAAAGCATTCCACTAAGTTGCTACATTTTTGAAAATTGAAACCTAAACTATGCAAAGGAATAATCCTGATAGGTATTGATTTCAAAATTATACCAAGTAATTTATTTACCAAAGTATTAATATCCTATGTTACTACTTTTTGAAGTGACAAGAATTGAAACACTTAAGCAAATAAACATTAAATAACAAGAGTAAAAAAAAATCACAATTGAAACACTTAAGCAAATAAACATTAAATAAAAAAGAGTGAAAAAAAATCACACCTAGTTAGTCATCATTTGAAGTAGCTTCTTTCCTAGATGACTTTGATCCAATCCTATGGCTTGCATACAGAAGCTCCAATCACTAAGAAATATACCCACAATATGGCCTTGCATATATTAAAAAAATAATTCCTACACAATATTTGTTTCAAGAAGACAAATGCTCTACTATAGCTCACTCAACAACAACCATTACAAACACCCGGATGGGGTGTTAGTTCCCAACACCTGGCGCGTAGAGGCGGAAAGGGGAGGCCAGCGGATCACGGAGCCATGTGCTCGGCTTGTACCCACTGCAGCCATCACCCCCGAGCATTAATATGCCTTCAACGTTGATGGGAGGGGCATTAAACCAAGCTCCCTCGACCACCATTACGAATAGAGCAATGCAGCGTCCCATTTGTGTTATCGCTCGGCTGTTTGGTTTTGAGTCTGGTCCTGTGGTTATTTTCATGGTCCTTCGGCCGTTCCTCTCTTTCAACCTTGGCTCTTCAAACTTCCTGCAGACGCCGAGCCTCACCATGCCGCGACAGCGAATGCATCTGCGCAGGGGCTCTCCCTGGCACCCTCGACGCCCCCGCACTTCCTCCTCGCCCTCTGGTTCATCCACCCAAGCTTTTGACTGTCTGGCGGTCATTGATACTTTCTGGACCCCGACAGGGCAACATCCTTCCGTCAAGAATTCCTCTCCTCCCCCGACGCTGGGCGGGACCTCAACGCATTCACCCTACGGAAGGCCTGGCCATGGTCGACCCCGTCGCAAAACGAAGACGCCCTTCCCCATTCTACCGCGTGAAAACTCCGCCATTCTGCATGATTTAGTTTTTGAGCTCCGAGATGGCGTGAACGACCTCCAGTTTCGTGTTCAACAAATGGAGGGAAGGTTGTCAGTCCTTCTTCAGTTTCTCGCCAACCCCCCTGAAACCTCCCCTGAGGATTCCAGTGACGCACCTCTCACTGCAAGCGACCATGCAAGCAGTCATCTAGATGCTACAGAGGGGAGCCCGCAGTCTGACGGGAAGGCATGTAAACCAGTTTCCATGACTTCTCTCGAGAGGAAGCAGACCCCGACAAGCAATGAAGGCGGTGACGTAGATGCAGTTCTGGTAGCAGCAGCAGAGGAGAAAGGCACCAGTATCCAGGCGCACACTTCGACGGCAAGTGTCATGATGGCAACTTACGAGGACAAGGGTAACGATGCCACGGACATGCAGTGGACGACCAGCGGGACACCTGTCATCGAGGAACCCTGGCCAGGCCTCTTGCCAGAGTATGTGCCAGATCATACAAAGCTTGTTCCATACTTTAGCTCTAGTGGCTCTCATGGTAGTTAATTTGTATGGCTTCTCTAGGACTGTTAGAAAATTTTGAGACTATCTTTATACGGTTGGATGAACTGGTTTCTCCTTCTGGAGCAGTTCAGTAATTACAACCGATTAACTCAGCTTATGTACTCTTGATTTTGACTCTCAGAAGGTCTCTTATATATAATACAAAATACTTACTTACAAAAAAAAAACAACAACCATTACAAATGAGGGAAGCTTTTTTATTTATAGCATTCTAAGCTCAATCAACTCATAATAAAAAACAATATCCTAGTAATCGTATCTGATGAGTCAAACAATAAATAAATGACGTAGTATGATGTTCTACATTTTTATCCTTTTCTGGGTATCTTTTCCAATGAGTTTTGTCCAAAAATCAGTCAAAATTTTAGAAAAATAGTTGGAATGACAGATTTCAATGGTTCAACATACATATTCCAGTTGCCCTACATGTTTTTGAGGGTGTTGAATTGATTTATGCATTCAAAAATACAATTTGAGCACTGTAAAATTACAATTTTGCCAACAATCACGTTGTCAGATTCCAGTGGTAGTCGTTGGAAAAAGTAAAAAATGTAACATGTTTAAACTACGCCTTAGTAAAATAATGCTACAATGAACTTGTAACATCCCTACTATAATCCCCAGTTTAATTAATGCATAATGTAGATATGAATGTGGCTATGGCTAAACAATGTAATATGTGAAATGTATTTTATGTTTCTAATAAAAATAATGTGATTCTAGTTGTTAGGAATATGGACAGAGATGGGGGTTGAATTTTCCACAAGAGAGGTGAGTGTCTAAAAGGGGTCCAAGGTGAAATGGTTATGGGTATTAATCAAAACTCAGTTTTCTGAATTATATTATCATTTGGGGAAATCTTCTATTTATGTTTGAGTGTAAGAGAGCCCAATTATTAAAACTCATGTAAGAGGTTGGGTGTGAGTCACATCCCATAGTTATTGGAAAGCATGGGGAAGAAACAATCAACATTGGGCAGAGTGGGCAGTCAAATAGGCTTGGAAAAATAGAGGAAATTTGTATGGGTTGTTACGAACAGTTTTACACCTTCAGTTTGATATAAACAACAAGCAAGAAGCAAAGAAAAAGAGCACAAGAATTGGAACAAGGAGGCTGGGCGAATTTAAGAGCAAGTTGGAGGATTTAAGAGTGTATTTGGAGCTGGAAATTGAAGAACCAGGTTGTCAGGATTGACCACTGAACTCCCGAGTGAGTTTCATGGTAACAACAAGTGTTGTTGTTGGTTGTTGGTAATTTTTCCTCGCAGTGAGATCCTTGGAGTTCCCAACAAAGATATTTTTAGTTACTTGTGTCAGAGAGACCATAATAAACGAATGGGACACATGATGGATTAAGAGCATTGAAAGGGTAAATTCCTTGGGTTGGACAGGTCAAGAGGAAAAGAGTTGGAGGCAATTCGGTATAGTTGCAAGAGAGTATCAATGGGTTATGTGTTAGTGAGCTATCAGTGGATTGTGAGAGGCACCCTTCTCTTGTGGATTTTCTAGCCCCAAGTCGGGATTGACTTTCTGTTGGGATTTAGAACAACACGTCTATGGTTGGGTGGAACGTCATTTCCAAGCAATTGGTTGCATAAACGTTTTATAAAGATAACTTTATCTATTTTATAAGTTTTTTACTTAGTTTAATTGGTGATGCTTAATTTGTGTATGTGAATGGTTTCTTGTTGTTGTGAATGAGTTATTTGTTGCATTCTTGTTCATTTATAATGTTGTAGATGCATTTCATTATGGGTATCCAATTTTGGTTTAAATTGTGAATTAAATCGTAACTAGTAAGCTACAGTAAATAAATCAACAAGAATAAATTTTGTTTTTATGTTTTTCTCGAGTAGTGTTCCCTGGATGTGCTGGGGGAATTACATTACAGTATCAGAGAAGAGGGTTGCAACACTGGCCTATAGGAGCATGTTGCATGAAAACTGAAGTCGTTTGAATCAAATTTTCATTTGGGGTAAAAATTATCGTTGTCTGCAGACAATGTTGGAGGAGGATTTGTGTGATTTAATGCCATGGAAGCGGCCATGGAAACTGTGTTCAAGAAATTCCCCGTGGTCTGGAATTTCCAATGAGCCATCGTTGGGTCAAATTAAGTCACATAGTCAATAGTTATGCTGCCTAAAACAATAGTGAACAAGAGTCATTGATCGCACCTTGCGATGAATTCACATCCCTTGATCAACGATGGGTGTTATTTGTTTATCCCACATGCACATAAAGGAGTTTGAGTGAAAAATTTATAAGCAAAACGTATCCCTTGGTTACTTGTGCGTGGAGCAGAGAGAGTCGCAGAACCTTGCGGAGCTCGCGCGCAATGTAACTTTTGGCTATCGGAACCCCCCATGAGAAAGTGTGTTCACTGGTGGGTCAATGGGCTGGTGGATCAACGTCGGGTCCATTTCGATGGAGGTGTGTGTGAGTTATTTTGGTAACTTGGTAACCCGATGGTCTGGTGCTCCATCCTCATATCAGAGTCATTCAAGTGGAAGTTGTGTGGGAGCAGTTGGTGGGCTGATGGGTCGGTACCTCGGTAGCCACGTGTCACGCCAGGTGGCAAGTCACGTCAGATTATGTACTCAAGGCACCAACTAAGTCTATTGGATCGGGATATCAACTTGAGAGCTCAGTGTTAAAAGTTTTCGAAGGCACGATAGGTCGATGCCTTGGTGTCCTAGTGGCCCGGTACGACATCAGTTCGCGAAGTTGTAGTATGGAGTCGAAGAGCGGTAGGTCGATGGCCCAATATGCTTAGTACATCAGATCGAATTAGGGTGGAATGGAAGTCCATCAAAAGTAAAATAAGGTAGTCAGTGACCGGTAGGTCGGTGCCCCAATGGCTCAGTATGTCTAATATATCATATTGGACGGGATTCACCGGGAGAACTAGATCGAAGTAAAGTGTGGTAGTGTGATGCCTTGATGGCCCAGTATGTTGGTAGATTGGATAAAAAATGAAGGCAATTTCGACAGGGAAGTAGGGAGATGTTTTTCCAATGCCCGGTGAGCCGGTGCCCCGATAGGTTGATGGCCCGGTGATCGAGAACCAAATCTAGTGCCATAACAACAAATAAACAGTAAAATATTATAAAAATTTGGTGTTTTTGAGGTCACAAATTTGCAGGTCATTTTTTAAGGCCTAACAATATTTTTAGCTAATCAAATTTTATGAAACTATGTGTCCTTTGAGGACACAAGTTTCAGCTTCTAAAATGATAGAGCTCGAGGAGAGCTTTCCAACAAGCTAAATCGTTTGCCAAACTGAGTTTTTATGAAGAAGTTACAGCCAAAATAATCAAAGGGTAAAATTCAATACCAATTTTCTTTTAAAGAGCATAACTTCTTGGCCGGTAGTCAATTTGGGGCTCAGGAGTAGTCAATGAAAAGAACATGGACTGTAGAAGTCATCCATAGAGCTAAATTTGAGTTCTAGGTACCTAAAAATGTGTTGGCAAGGAAAGAGCGCACATGTAGCATGCAAAGATATAAAAAGGAAAATGGTCAAATCTTCTTAAGACCATAACTTTCTGCTCATAACTCGGAATTGAGAAAATGGATAGTCAATGGAAAGGTCTTGAGGAGTAGAATCCATATATTAACCTAGAAAATTAACTTGAGAAATAAATTTTGTAGTCAACTCAAAATAAGTGGCATTAAAGAGAAGAAAAATTTATGCATTATTTTCCAAAATTGTGAGTGTATATACTTTTGTCTAACAAAAAATTATTTTGCATGCACATTTTCTATAAAATTAGAGGTTCAGAAAGACAGTTTGATTCTTATATGATAACCACAACAATGGAAGATGCCCAATGATTCTACAGTGATGAAGAAGAATTCAAAGGTTTGCATGTCGACATGAGAAATGTTGAGACTGAGTCTAATGGAATAAGAGACAGGCAAGAGCCTGTAACTATGAGAAGCTTGCAAAGAGAAGTGCATATTTATAGGGCTTATAATGAGAGGATTATGAAGGCTCAGGAAGAAACACTTCAAATTTTGAACATGTTGCATAAGCAAGCCAAAAAGGACCCTGGCACAAAGAAAGAATCTAGTGCTAGACAAGTGACGACATCCAAATACCACAGCAGGAGGGATGAGCATGGGAATGGCAGGCAGTCAAGGAGCAGGATCAGAAACAATCATTCCCCAGGGAAATCCACTAGGATATCTCATACAAGTTCAGGGCCAGGGAGCAGTGCAAGTATATTTCCTATCAGGAGAGAGAGGAGAAGGCCTGGGGGAGACATCTTGCAAGGTGAACTCAGGAAGATCAAGCCTCCTACATTCAATGGTGAGCATAGGAAGGGAGAAGAGGTCGAGGCCTAGCTATTGGAAATGAAGAAATATTTCCAGTTGCATGATTACCCCTCAAGGTAGAGACAATAATTGCAACCTACCACTTGTAAGGCAAGGCATCCATGTGGTGGGATCAACTTAAGCAAGCCAATCATCGTGATGAAAAGAGAGTCTCATGGAGGTCGTTCAAAATGTATTCAAAGAGAAATATTTGTCTAAGCGTTTATATGAGAGGAAGATGAAAGAGTTCTTTGACCTCAAATTGGGTAGCATGTCAATGGATGAATACGAGAAAAGGTTATTTGAGTTGTTGAAGAATGTGCAGTTCATAAAAGATGAGGAGGTAAAAATCTAAAGGTTTCTTAGTGGGTCACCCTCCTATAGTGACAAGATACGGCATGATAACCTCAATACTTTGAAGGAGACCATAAGGAGAGCAAAACATATTTATGAACAGAGCATAGGGAGGCCAGTCTTCCAAAAGAATTGGAATGACAAGATGAAAGGAAAGAGGGAGCAAAAGGAAAAAAGGTTTTAAGCCACCATTTTTCAAGAACAACTCCCAAGCAAATAAGCAAGGACATTCGACCCAAAATGAGCACAAGATGACATATTCTTTTGGGAAAATGCCAAGGCATCAACTTGTGCAGTGTTGGGGATGTGAATGGAATCACTTATATAGGGACTACCCTCACAAAGGTGAAAGAATGAGGATTGATCACAATATTCAGGAGGCTGAAACAGTGGAAGACATGAGAGAAAGCATGCCAAAGATTTATGCATCCTTGGACAACAAGCAAGTTGAATATCAGTCCCCCGTGATTGAAGTGGAAGGTAAGATCAATAATCATCCCATAGCAATTTTAATTGATTCTAGAGCTAGCCATAGTTACATAAACTCTAATATTATTGAAATATTTCACTTGCAAATGAGTAAGCATAAGAAATCTTAGTTAGTTCGGTTAGCCACGGGGACTAAGAGAAAGATAATTGAGTTGGTTAAAGATTGTCCAATAGACATGAATGGACTCAACACAAAGATTGATGTGAACATTATATCATTGAGTTCACATGGTTGTCTAATTGGCATGGATTGGTTGGAAAAACACCATGTTGTCCTAGACTATTACAATAAGACAATAACATGTCTTGACAAGAAGGAACATCAAGGAAAGATTCAAGGCATTTCAAGAGTTGTGGTTGTTAGAAAAAATTTGGCCATGCAACTGAAAAAGAGTTTTAGGAAAGGATGTCAAATTTTTGCAGCCGATATGGAAGAGACGACTAGAGATAAAATGGCTAGTCTTGAAGACCATACAACGAAGAGATTTTGAAGATGTTTTGAGGAAATCCTACCACCAAATAAGGACATCGATTTCTCTATTTATTTGGTGCCATGTACACACCAGAATTGAAAAACATGCAAATGCAGCTAGAAGAAATTTTAAAGAAAGGATATATATGCACAAGTGTGTCACCTTGAGGAGCCCCAATTAGGTTTGTGAAAAAGAAGGATGGAACCTTGTGGGGCTTACCATTTGCGTAGGTTTCTACTTGAAACCCTACCTTAGCATTATTATGAAATGAGCACTAGTCCACGCGAATTTTTGGAGAGGGCGAGTCTAATAGTCTCTTGCTTCCGCTGGTGAGTACAACAACATTCCAGCTCGTTGCATGGTAGGTTGTTTCCACAAATGGAGGTTCCTTTTAACTGCCGTGGGTGCTTTTTTTTTCCTTGCCGAATCTAATTCGAGATTTGCCAACACACTTGAATGCTATTCTCTTGAATGGTTTTGCTCATTAATTGTTTCTTTGGGTGACATTTTTCGATTTACACAAGTTGCAATGACTATTATATTACTACTCCTTCCTTCAGCTTGTATTTTTCCAGGGATGGATTAATGCGTTTGACTTTGGATCAAAAGGTCGTGGGTTCGATTCCCACTGTGGACAATTTGCATTAAGTGTTCTTTGTACCGCCTACGAAGTATGCCCAGCTTTTCCATTTACAGATGTGAAGCCAGATCTTTTCACATTTATGAGAAGGTTGTTGTCGACCCCTTCTATCATAAGCCAAACATCCTCATCTATATGATGAGCCTGGATATTCAATCGATGTCTTCCATCTTGGCCGAGACTACAATGGCAAGTGATTAACAAGTTCTGCACGATAGCTCTTAGAATAATATTCTTTCCCAAAACAGCAGATGTGAGCTATCAAGAGCATGAATTAGGGTTTCAGAGCCGAGGGTTGGCGTCATGTATTAGCAGGTGGTTTATACATTTCAACTCGTTCACCGACTTGTGTATCGCACCTTCCAAACACACAAGATTTTCCATCGACAGAGGTTGCACGAGTCGTTCGCCTGGGTATCCTGGTAAGCATCATATCGTATCAGTCCTGCACGATTGTATCCAACACGTTAAGGCTATCCGAGACATATGCATCTATTTTCCACCGATGTTTAAAGTTTATATGTGTAAAGTTTAATTTTAAAAAGATGTTAAAATTGTATATATGTATTTTCAATTTTGTTTCTCATTTTCTAATGGAATATTTATGGATATTAAAGTTTCATTATTGTGTTAAATATATTCATATAATTATTAGCATGAATTAAATTAGTAATTTTAATATTGTAGTTGTTGCAATAGGAGAAACATTGTCCTTGATTCAACTTCAATTTTATTGAAATAAGATTTAAAATGTATCAATATCTTTATACATTGTAATCTAAAATATTATATATATATATATATATTTTTATATATATTATTGTCTCATTCAAGTTTCTTGTAAATTTGAGGGAAACTTCTACTCATATCCAAGTTCCTACTTTTCGGAAACTAGTACCTTTTCATAAACTAGTGCAACATAGTTTAAGACTCATATTCCTTTCTCTTTTGATTATCATATATTAAAATAAAATCTCTTTTGATTATCATATATTAAAATAAAATCTAAATTCAAACCATTTAAATTTATTTGAATTTACATTTTAAATGGTGGAAAAAGAATTTTAACTTAAATGACTTATGTTAAAATCAACTAAATTTACAATAACAAACTTTATCAATTTCATGTGGGCATTGAGAAAACCATTTTGCAAACCTCTTTCTTACGATGTTGGAGGAACTTTTAAATCTTCACAACTTGCTCTTACGAAGTTGGATTGGAATATTGTCTTTTGTGCTGAGAAGAACGCGGAGAGGCACTTCCAGCGATCCAACTAATTGTGTCATACTAACATCTCATCTATGTAACAATCGATGCGGTCGGTTCGGGTGAGAAACCCTAGGTGATTCGTTTTGGCACTTTTGGGCATCAGATTTAAATTCCACAAGTTATGTTGAATCACAATGACAAAAATCATATGATTGGCCTGTTTCCGAGTATAAAAATTCGCTTTGACGAATGTTGAAAAATTGTGCTCAAAGGCATTTTTTAATGAAATTTTGGGTCCCGCTTTCGCTGCTACTTCATCCAAATTAAATTTCATCAATTCTTGTGTCATATGTGATGCATAGGTTCCTAGTTCTTCCATTGAAATTGAGGTGATGTGTCAGTAGCATGAAATTATAAATCCATCAAAACAACTCACTGACGTTTGAGGTGCTTAACACAATTTCAAAGCTGGGAGGACTGGATTTCTTCTAAAGTGTGTTTCAGAGCCACCGCAAGACCAACATGTGATGTCGTTAACCCATATGATGCTAGACGACACTTTCATGATCACGATTTAGCCATAGAACCAAGAAATGCAAAGTAAACAAGCTAGTTTGGTATGCATGATAAAAGCTACTGGTGACACAAGCAGGTTCGATTATGATTGTGATTATGAAGAAAATTAGGCGAGATAGGGAATTAGTGACCAACAATCTAATTATGCTTGGAGAGCTTAGTCATTGGAAATGATAGGAGACTGATCGATGAGCATACAAAGAAAGATCTTAGTTGGAGGAGGATGAGATAGGTCTCAGAACAAAGGTGTGTCTTGTTGACCAGGTCAGCGTCGGTGAGAGAAAGAAGATCATCGTCGACGTGTTGGGTGATGACGAGGGATTGACATCCTTTTTATGGTACATCGGCGACGAAAGAGGGAAACTTGTTAACAAGCAGTGCGTCGGCAGGGGAGAGACGAACCTCGTCGATATGCAGTGTATCAAAGCGAAAGGGAGGAGCGTTGTCGATGCGATGCCTCGGTGAAAGTGGAAGGAATTTAGCCGATGAAATGCATGTGCGGGGCTAAGATAATCATGTGAACATTACCAACGTTTCGGCGTTGATCACGTGAACTTCGTCGATGATAAAGATGTGTGTCAATGAGGTTTAGTGGGAGTGCCCTAGCGCATCATCCAAGTTCGAAGGAAGGCAAATGATGTATTGGAAAAGAAATCATTGGCACGCATTGGCACGCCAATGTTTAGGTGGAAGAAAGGGTGTGTTTATCGGTACGCTATGTATCAGCACAGGAAGAGGGAACTCGATGAAGTGTGGATCGACGAGTTGAAGTGATCTGAGGAGAAAATAGAAATGACAAAGTGAGAAGAGAAAGAAGAGAACTTAGGCTTAGCCATTCGCACGAGAGAGAGAGAGAGAGAGTGCAAGGGTTCTAGTCGAAAATTTTGGAGGGGGGTTCAACTTCTTGTCTTAGAGAGACAAAAGAAAATAAAATTGGGAGGTTGTTGTGTGTGCACAAGAAATGGAGACAGACTAGGTGAAGCCAAAATATCTGCTAGTCTTTCCTAACCGAAAAACAGAAAATGTAGAGGATCATAAAATTACTTTTAAGATTAGAAATTTCAGGAATAATGTGTGGCAATTAACTAAAAGATTCCATTGTGGTGGGCTCACTGGTGATGCTTGCATGTCGACTAGTGGAGATCCTATGTTGTAAATAGAGGATGAGTTATGGTGAGATTTATTTCCTTCAACTGAGTCAATGATTCAGGTTGGTATCTTCGTCATGAGGATGATATAGGTTTGGGATAAATAAATATTTTCCACCATGTGTGTATATAAATATCTTGCAGGTGTTGCTTCACTTCCCACAAGCATCCATAGCCCCGATGGAGTCACCACGACATCACAGAACTTGTTCTGCTGCCAGCGAGCATCCATAGCCCCAGAGGAAATATTTGCATGTCCCCTAGTCTGGTCAAACTTTCCCTTCCATTCCTTCTCGATTTATTTAGTGCATGCTTAGCATTTAGTGGATGGGGAAAGTTGTGGCTTTTTAGTCTGATGGGAGATGACTTCCAGTTTTTGAGATTTATTTGAATATTTGTTGCACCTAGCTACATAAAGATATTCCTTTTGGTTTTCAACCTTTAGACTTTGACACTTCACCCTTCACGTGAGCAGCTACTTAGTGTGTGGATGGTTCCTCCATTACATAGGATCTTCTTACCAGCCAATATCTAAGGATGACCGATCATTAACCACTATGCTCAGTCATGGTTAGATTGTTGTCACAATATTCTGAAACAGTCGTGATTCATATTCAAACAGAGACTACTAATTATGCTCATGAGCTCAGAGGGAGATGCAAGTTGATTCGTGCATGTTTCCAGTGCGAAGGTGCTTCCTGTGAAAGACAAGTAGTGGGAGATGTTTGTATGTCATTAGATACAAATAGGAATCATGAGACAAGCAGTAATTTATCTAAGAAAAAATATGACGAGGAAAGAAAAAGAAGAGGATATGTATCCAAGATTATAGATGAACTCGGCCCAAGACCCTGCTGCAATTGAAAAATAAATCTTGGATAAATGGCGACCAAAGATATGAAGTTAATAAAGAAAGATAAACTGGAAAAGATATTAGGACACATGAGTGTTCCTAATAGCTTTAAGGATGTTGATGCATTCCAACTAGTAAGAGGTTTGCATCCTCTTGATAAGATTAATCCGTGTGAAAGTTAATACATGTACTATTTCATTCAAATGAACTTTTATACTACCGTTGGTTGAGAGTTTCATTCTTCATCATGATTTTCTTAAAGTTTCCAGTTCACTTTTGCATCATTGTGCTTCAGGGGGCAAGGGTTGTCCAAAACTTCAATTTGTTGTCTACCGGATTTATTTGCTTTAGTCTTGCGAGATTTTCATTTCCTCTCTGTTGAGTTTTGTACCTTGGGAGGTGTTCCCCATGTGCTTATGACCTCTTTAGCACATGAGGGAAGGACATTACACTTTGTACCTTGTACTTTTGTCTAATTTCACTTTGACTTTGGATAAAGTGAAATTTAGTCATTTTGGCCTAAAATGACTATTAATTCACAAAGGGGCGAATTAGAGACATAAAGTTGACTTAGGAAACTAAACCCAAAGTGGGTTTGTGACTTAAATGTGAAAGGGGAGATCTCAACCCTTCATGTTTTAGGTTTCCTTTTGCTAGTCAAAGAGGAGTGCAAAGGGTGAAGGAGGGTGCATTCTTCATTATTGATTTGCTCATTGTGAGAGGAGTTCTTCTTGGATGGAGATGAGCTCAGTTTTGTGAGGATATTTGAGCTAGGGCACTTGCTTTCATGGAGGGAGGCTTGTCTTGTATGCCATAGCTTATTTACTAGAGAGATTTTGTTGTTGAGGAGGGCACATCGCCAGATAGGGGCGCATCAGCAGTTCAAAGACTTCTAGCCATCAGATTGCAGTGAGATCAGTTACAGAGGGTTTCCATTCAACATAGTTTCATTGCTGTGGAGGGGTTTCTAGATCTGAGCTCACAGTTGGCAGTTGGAGCAGATTCAGTGGTTCTGGCAGTTTGCATGAGGGGCACAACATTCTGGGGCGCATCTGTTGATTTTGGGCTTGTATATCAACTCAGTTGGAGTTTCTATTGTATCAGGTTCTTTCATATATTGTTTTTACTCTAACCCTTCTTCTGCTTTCCTCATATATAAATCCATATTCCAAATTGGTTTTCCCCGGGGGGGTTTTATCCAGGGTCATGTTGACCAAAAATACCTGTCTACAAATGCATGATTTAGTTTCTTAGATCTATTCATATTCAACAGTAAATGATGTTTAGGTGTGTTATGTTTATTTTTAGATGCATGTACTAATTTCTGGTGACAAAAACGGCATGCTAGAGCACCCAAAATCGAGAACATAACCGTAACAAATCAGCAAAATACTTTTGGACTGTTGGCTGTTATAAAACAACAAAAAAAAAATTAACTTACAGTTGAAACTTAGAGCCTTTATTTGGTCAAAGACAGACCAAGAATGCAAGCTGATAGGACCTGGAATTTTCACATGGTATCAGAGCTTCGTTGGCTGAATTTTTGGGCAGTTGGGACAACATTTTGAGTCGTTGTCATACACTTCTTTCAGGCATATTTGGAGGAAATCCATTGACTCATTCAGTGGTTGTTAGAGGGCAGAATTTTTCAGAGGATTGTTGGGAAGTTTTGGACACTTGTCATCAGTCTCTTTTCACACCTACGTAGTAGGAGTGAGACTGATTTGACTTGACCTCTTTTCACAGCTATTTTGTTAGGAGTGAGGTCAGATCACACTTGTCTCTTTTCACACTTGTGTTGACAGGAGTGAGACAGTGTTTTGCTTCGCAGAGTCAGCATCAGTTGGGCAGTGCAGTTTGACAAACATGTCAGCATCTCAGATGCGAGTTGAGGACAGGCTAGCAGGGGCTAGAAATTGGTCGCCTTAGAAGGCGAGGATGGTCTTCGTCTTAGAGGACCTCGAGCTATGGGATATAGTCGAGGCAGTTGTTCCCCTCATTCCTGTCACTGCTCCCATCTTGGTGGTAGAGTTCAGGAAGAAGAAAAACAAGGCGAAGATGACCATTTGTGACGCAGTTCCTGACCATATCATACCCCATTTAATGGGGAAGGCTTGTGCATACGATATGTGGGCATCTCTATGAAAGTTGTATGAGAGCTCCAATGAGAACCAGAAGATGATTCTTCATGACTGACTCAGGGGAATTTGCATTCTCAAGGATGAGTCGGTAACTTCATTCTTTGGTCGCTTCACTCAGGTCAAAGACGAGCTTAGAGCCGTCGGCGAGGTTGTTGACCCTAACTCTTTGGTGAGGCAAGCTATGAATACCTTCACCAAACTGTGGGGTCCATTTGTACTTGGCATAGTTTCCAGGGAGGTCATGCCTACATGGGAGAGGATGTGGGATGACTTCGTCTAGGAGGAGATTTGGTTATCCACCAAGGCTTCTGGACAACGACAGCAACAACAGATTGGTCAGGGTGAGGAGGGTCTTTCTCTTTGGATAAAGGGAAAGAATAAGGCCGGTCATGGGGGTCGGTAGGGTCCCAAGTTTGGGGCCCACCACAGGGGAGTGGAGGAGGAGAGAGCAACAATCATCAGGGCAGTGGTCAGAAGAGAGATATGAGCAAAGTGAAGTGCTTTGTTTGTAAGAAGTTTGGGCACTATGCTGGACAGTGCCCGAACAGGAAGAAGAAGAAGGGTGGTACCGCAGCTACAACAAAGGAGATTGACTTTTAGACACAGTTTCAGAGAGAGTGTGCTTTCCTCACATGCTGCACTCCAGTTGAGACGACACCCATGATCTGGTATATGTATAGTGGGGCTTCGAGCCACATGACTGGATATCAAGAGCATTTTTATGATCTTAGAGACACTGAGGTCAGGATTGAGATTTCTCTTGGAGATGACAGATTTTTCACAGTTGCAGGGGTTGGCACAGTTGCTTTTCGGAGAGATGGCTTGCCACCTATATCGTTCACGGACGTTCTTTATGTCCCTGGCATGAAGAATAATTTGATATCAGTTTCCACCCTCCAGGATAGAGGTCTTGAGGTGACATTCAAAGGCACTGAGGCACTGATTCATCCTCAGGGTTCTCCACGTGCCTCATGACAGGTGATTGGAGTGAGAGAGGGGAAATTGTTCAGATTTCTTTTTCAGCCACTTCATGCATTGGCAGAGAGCAGTGATAGCAGCAGACAGTTATGTGAGTTATGGCATCGTAGGATGGCCCACATACATCATGGGGCTCTTGGAGGACTGAGAGAGGTTGTGAATGGAGTGCCACAGATCAGCATAGAGCATCAGGATGTTTGCAGAGGGTGTGCGCTTGGCAAGTTTTCCAAGGCATCGTTCCCCAACAGTGACACTAGGTCAGCTGGGATACTGGATTTAGTACACACGGATGTGTGTGGGCCCATGACTCGGAGGTCCTTGAGTGGTTGTGAGTATTATCTCACTTTTATTGATGACTACTCGAGGAAGACTTGGATCTATTTCCTGAAGGCCAAGAGTGAGGTATTCACACGGTTCCAAGAGTTCAGAGATCTTATGGAGAACCGATCGAGAAAGAGGATCAAAGTCTTGCGGTCGGATAACAGGGGAGAGTATTCCTTGAGACAATTTGTAGACTTATGTGCACAGCATGGCATCAGGAGACAGATGACTGTACCTTACAACCCCTAGCAGAACAGGATTGTCGAGAGGAAGAACTGGGCCATTACCGGTGCAGCAAGATCTATGTTGCATTATCAGAGTTTGCCTTTGTATTTGTGGGCAGAGGCATGTGCTACTGCAGTTTACCTGCAGAACAAGAGTCCCCATAGGATTTTGGGGAAGATGATTCCTGAGGATGCCTTCACTGATAGGAGGCTCGATGTCGAGCACATCAGGATATTTGGGTACTCAACTTTCTCTCATGTCCCCTCGGAGAGGAGGACAAAGCTAGACCCCACAACCCAACAAGGGATTCTAGTTGGATACTCAGAGGTGTCAAAAGTCTATCACATTTACATTCCACCACTTAGGAAAGTGGTGGTGAGAGGAGATGTTATATTTGAGGAGGATAGGGATTTTGCAAGATCTCTTGAGTCGAGAGTTGGAGTTGAGGATGATGCAGAGTTGCCAGTTGCAGTCTCAAAGGGAGCACAACCTCAATCGTCAGGTACACCAGTATCAGGGGTGACAGGGTCACCATGCACAACTTCAGGGTCACAGTCAGAGCATGTTCAGTCAGATGGGGCATAGACTTCAGAGGGAGTACAGTCTTCAGGATCTCAGAGTGTTGAGATGAGTCCAAAAGCAGTTACTCTTGGGTAGAGAGGCCTTACTTCTCTGTTGACCGCTTCAGGGAAGAGGATACCTAAATGGTTTCAGGAGACCCTGAAGGAGGCCAAGGAGAATGTAGGGGAGCCTAAGAGCCAGATCATAGAGAGAAGGTCACCAGTCAGATTGGGAGCATATTTGGCACTAGTGACAAGTATCAGGGATACTGAGCCACAAAATTTTGTGCAGGCAGTTGACCATTAGGTCTGGAGAGAGGCCATGGTTGAGGAGTATGACTCCATTGTGCGCAATGATGTCTAGGATGTGGTTCTAAGGCTAGTGGGGAAGTCAGTTGTGACTTCCAAGTGGTTGTACAAGACCAAGATTGTTGCAGATGGTAGCATGGAGAAACACAAGGCCCGTTTTATGGCACGAGGCTTCTCACGGATTGAGGGAATCAATTATGACGAGACTTTCGCACCAGTTGCGAGATACAATTCTATCAGGACTATCATTTCCATAACAACAGAGATGGGTTGGCGCATTCATCAGATGGATGTGAAAACCGCATTTCTGAATGGCTTTATTGAGGAGGAGGTGTACATAGAGCAGCCACAGGTTTTTGAGGTGAGTGACAGGGAGACTCACGTGTGTCTTCTAAGGAAGGAACTATATGGTCTGAAGAAAGCTCCATGATCTTGGTATTCACGGATTGATACTTATTTTCTTCAAATGGGCTTCGAGAAGAGCGATGTTGATCCAAACCTCTATTTCATCATTAGGGGTGAGGACATGCTCATTCTCATTTTGTATGTGGATGATTTATTCATTACTGGAGCCAAGGATCTCATAGCTAAGTGAAAGATGGGACTTGCATCAGAGTTTGAGATGAGTGATATCGGATTGATGCACTACTTTCTGGGTATGGAGGTATGGCAGGAGGAGGGTCACATATTTCTCGGGTAGGGGAAGTATGCAGCAGATATTTTGAGCATATTTCAGATGGAGGATTGCAGACCCATGTCTACACCTCTAATCACCAACTGGAAGAAGCTTAGTGCTTCAGATAGCCAGTTGGTGGATGCCACAATATACATGCAGTTGATCGGTTCGCTTATGTATCTGGTTAACACCAGAACAGATATATGTTTTGCCGTGAACACACTCAACCAGTACATGGTTGAGTCGAGGAGTGTTCACATGGTTGGGGAAAAACACGTCTTGAGATATGTTGCTGGGACAGTGGACTATGGCCTAAACTATGTCAGGGGATATGGAGTCAGTTTGGTTGGCTATACAGATTCAGACTGGGCAGGATGTGTTGTTGATAGGAAAAGCACCTTAGGGTGCTTCTTCAGTTTGGGGTCAGGACTTGTTTCTTGGTTCAGTCGGAAGCAGAAGTCAGTTGCTTTGAGTTCGATCGAGGCGGAGTATATGGCGACTAGTCAGGCCAGTTGCGAGGCCATTTGGCTTCGCAAGATGCTGGTTGGTTTATTCGGTCAGAAGATATCTCCAACTGTCATTCACTGTGATAATTAGAGTTGCATAAAACTCTCTGAGAATCTAGTGTTTCATGACCGGTCGAAGCATATTGAGATTAGGTACCACTTCATTTGTGACTGGGTTCAGAGAGGGGCAGTTCATTTGCAGTATATATCTATAGATGACCAAGTAGCAGATATTCTCACCAAGGCCCTACCACGCAGAAAGCATGTCTATTTCAGAGACAAGATGGGCTTGGTGAGGAACACCTTCCTCGGTAAGAGGGAGTGTTGAGTTTTATACCTTGGGAGGTGTTCCCCATGTTATTATGACCTCCTTCGCACATGAGGGAAGAACATTACACTTTGTACCTTGTACTTTTGTCTAATTTCACTTTGACTTTGGATAAAGTGAAATTTAGTCATTTTGGCCTAAAATGACTATTAATTCACAAAGGGGTGAATTAGAGACATAAAGTTGACTTAGGAAACTAAAACCAAAGTGGGTTTGTGACTTAAATGTGAAAGGGGAGATCTCAACCATTGATTAGATGGGAGATGAGATGATCTCAACCCTTCATGTTTTAGGTTTCCTTTTGCTAATCAAAGAGGGGAGCAAAGGGTGAAGGAGGGCGCATTCTTCATTGTTGATTTGCTCATTGTGAGAGGAGTTCTTCTTGGATGGAGATGAGGTCCATTTTGTGAGGAGAGTTGAGCTAGGGCGCTTTCTTTCATGGAGGGAGGCTTGCCTTGTATGCCATATTTTATTTACTGGAGAGGTTTTGTTGTTGAGGAGGGTGCATTGCCAGATAGGGGCGCATCAAAATTTCAGAGACTTCTAGCCATCAGATTGCAGTGAGATCAGTTGCAGAGGGTTTCCATTCAACATAGCTTCATTATTGTGGAGGGGTTTCCAGATCTAAACTCACAGTTGGCAGTTGGAGCAGATTCAGTGGTTTTGGCAGTTTGCATGAGGGGCGCACCATTATGGGGTGCATCTATTGATTTAGGGCTTGTATATAAACTCAGTTGGAGTTGTTATTGTATCAGGTTCTTTCATATATTGTGTTTATTGTAACCCTTCTTCTGCTTTCCTCATATATACATCCATATTCCAAACTAGTTTTCCCCGGGGGGGGTTTATCCAAGGTCATGTTGACCAAAAATACATGTGTCTACAAATGCACAATTTAGTTTCTTAGATCTGTTCATATTCAGCAGTAAACAATGTTTAGGTGTGTTATGTTTATTTTGAGATGCATATACTAATTTCTGGTGACAAAAACGACATGCTAGAGCACCCAAAATCAAGAACATAACCGTAACAAATCAACAAAATACTTTTGGACTGTTGGTTGTTATTAAACAACAAAAAACAAATTAATTTACAATTGAAACTTAGAGCCTTTCTTTGGTCAAATACAGACCAAGAAGGCAAGCTGATAGGACCTAGAATTTTCACACTCTCCACTTCTTCCAGCTCCAAAACTTATGCTACAACACGATATGTTCGATTAACCATAGTTCTAATTGTGCATGTGCATGCTTCATGATCAATTGAAATTCTCTGAATACATGAGTTTTCCTTAGACATTGTCCTTCTTTTCAAAAGAATATATCTTTCTCTGGTCAAAATATGTTTGGGAATCTTCCCTTTGGGCAGCAAATGACTAAATTTGTGACGATCACTGGCTCTTCCCTAAATATGTGTGTTTGAGAACCATTTGATTGATTGGTATTTCCGAGATTAAATCTCATTCGAGGAAGATCAGGGGAAGATTGAAACTTGATGCCCGTCTATAATGACTTCGATGATTCTGTTGAATAAAGACCATCCCGAGCAAGGTTGCGAATAGTCGATGTAATTTTCTTAGCTTGGTTTTCATCTTTTCCTATCTGTAAAGTGTTCCTCAACGGGTATTATTTCAATATCTTAGATAACCAATTTTCTAACTCTCAACATCAGGGTAAATGTTGTTGAAACAAGTTAATCTTGCAGTTGAACTTCTCAAAGAATTATTGCACATGGTTTCCTCATGAAGATGGACGAAAACCAGGGTTGAGCCAAGCTCTTAGTTAAACAAAAATGAAAATCATTAAACGAAAAGCAAAAAGATTTGTTGAAAGGAAAATTAAACTAAAGCAAACCTTAATGAACTACAAACTAGACTAATCGCAACTAATGGTGTTTATTGAAGCAACCAAGACAAATCCAAATCTATGTTATTCAAACATCTAAACCATGCATGAAGAAAGGTAACTGTGCTAATTATATTCCTACTCTATCCTACATTGTATGAAAGAAGACTAAGTGTAAGTGTAGTGCCAATGCAACCAATCAAGTAACTCAAAACCTGCAACCACATGTTCATTGAAGGCCAACTGCAGAGAATGAAGCAGTAAGGGATGAAATATAGGAAGGATTGACTCAAACAAGTTCCCACTCACCAAGTTATTATTTGTGATACATGTAGATATGTAAGCTTCCTCCAACCCATAATAGAATTTACAATGATCGCCATATGACTGTAGGAAGGAGATCGAAAATGAGTGATATACCTGATAAGACTCATAAGTGAAATTTACATGCAATGTACTTTGTGAGAGAGTCTCAGACTGGGTGGCGTCGTTCATTCTAGGGGTCGAAGTAAGACATTGAGCATCTGTCATAATCATCGGTTGAAATTACAGTGCTTCATTATTGATGCAAATCTCCCTAGGTCCAAATTTCACATACTTTGCATGCTGAGAGGAGAGACGATAGTTGATTGTTCGAGGGAAATGTTGAGCGAAATGTAACTCCAAGCTTTCTCCTATGACATCAGTTAAATCATGCAAGGAGTGTCGAAGCGTTGAAATAACATCCAAGGGTGAGTGATGCACTTGCTCCTGAGGAATAATAAGTAGTTTTAGAGCAGATTTAGATAACAGAGGTTCTTGGATGGACTCGATATTTCTTGTGCCTTGTATGGTAATGGGTTGTACATTCGATATGATTTATTCATGGAGATTCTAGAAGTCGTTATGCTCTGCACACTTTGTATTTTCTGCAATTAACATATGTGCATAAAGGTTAGAAATTCCAGATTGTGTAGGACTAGCGAATGATAGGTTAGTACTCACATTCAATTCTGGAACAGAAAAGTATTCATCGAAAATAAGGTTATCGATATCAAATTGTGATTCATCATGTTTTGAAAATCTAGATTGTGAAGGAATGATAACATTATGTGTTATAGATGGACTTCTATTACGAAATAATGATTGATCGATCAGGGTTGGGCACTCTTCTTGTTCTAGTCTATCATCAAATGTTTCATCATTAAAAGATCAGTGTGAAGAGTGTACTGCATGATAAACAAATGGGTGTTCATGCAGGTAATTATCATCAAACAGATTTATACATAGTGAATGAAGAACTTTGGATTTTGAAAATGATGGGACTTCTTCAATGAGGAATTCGTCACCGACCAAAGTATATTCATGATTTTCTGAAGGGGATACAGTTGATGGTTCACACTCTGGGGCTAAGGGGTCTAATATTTCTGATAAAGATTCGCCCATAGTCATGACAAAGTGTTGGTTAGATATCGCGTACCCCCTATCTTTCGTGATCAAATCTGAATCTTGTGGGTGAGAGATGGATTGATCATCCAGATCACACCCTTCAGAAATATAACCAAGATATGAAAACCAATTAAGGATTTGTTGGTCTGAGGATTTTTCTTTTCCAGGAAATCTACAATAAATCTGCATAAATCTTAGAAAGAATTTATCCATGGATTTGTTTCCGAGCCTACGTATTTCTGCAAGTTCATCAAATAGTTATGTGTAAACACAATTTACACGAGCATCGATAAAGACTTCCATGAATTGTTTCCAGCTATGAATCGATTTCGTCGGCAACATCCTAAACTTGGTTTTAATTCGCCCTTCGAATGTGAGAATGAATAGTCAACATGTTTCATTTTCTTGAACAATCTTCAGATTTCATCGAGGGGTGAAATCATGAAGATGGGTTACACTTTTGCTTGTTTTATGAGAAAAAAAAACTGTATTTTCACAAGTTCTTCAACTTTCGGCATACAAAAGTATTTTTTTTATTTAGAATTTCACTTTACAGTAAAAACAAAACTTGTGAATAATTTTGTTAGCTTTCCAATGACTATTTTTCAAAAAAAATTTATCACGATTTGATATGTCAATTTGGCAATTGTTTAACAATATGTTCCTTAAACATGAAAGGAATGATAATGTTATTTTTTCCTACAACAATGTATCTATTATTAAACTTATGTTTTAAGAAACAAAATATATTTCAACAATCTACAGAGACTCTATTTTATTATGACTATAATTTTGAATCTAACGGATGAATATTATAATTTCTAGAATTTTTTTAAGTTGACCAAGCTGAAAACGTTGTAGATTTTAAACACATGTTTTTCTACACCTTGTATCTATCTTAATTTTTACTTAAAACTAAATTCTAAGTAAACCATTTTGAAAAGAACAGTTTAAGGATTATGAATATCATTTTTTCTAAATTTTTCATTGTATATTTTTAGAGATACCGATATTTCATTTCACCGAATCATAATGTCTACTGAAAATATTATGTAGTGATTTTTTTAAAAAATAAATTAAATTAGATAAAAATAAAGAAAATGAAAACAAATTATAGGAATTGAAAGTAGATTCAATTTTGGAAATGTTGGTGTCATTTTCAAAACCAAATTCTCAGTATTTGCAGGAGTCCACAACCTCCGAAGTTCAGATAAGCTTGGGGCAATTCTCTGGTTTTTTCTTTCAGTCTCAATTTCATGTTTTCGGCTGAAATAATCTTTCGTCCAAAAACATATTATTTCGGCCAAAAGACTAAATTCTAATGGAAACCGTCAAAACTGAGGGGTTTCCAAGGTTTGCGGCCGAAAAAAACTTCTTTCGGCCGAAATCTTGTTGAGCGAATTCGGTCGGTCGGAAAAATGAAAAGACACATCGTATCGTTTCATTTCGTGCCAAATTTTATAAATAGGCTTTCGACCGAACACATTTAACACAATTCATCGGATGGATAGATAGATATGAGCTCGGGGATAGGGATTTCAAAGCATTTCTATTACTGATTGCAGATGTATTTTTTTCTTTCTTTATTTCTTCCCTCTGTTCCATAAGCTTAATCGGAGGATCGATATCGATACATGATGGTTTTCTAGAGCACCTAAACAAAGTTTCGAATCATCTTTTTGGTTTTTGTTGAATAAGGTAATTGATGTTTGTTTAAGTTTTTATCGGAATAACAATTTATATGTTGAAAGATAAATGTTGAGCATTTTTTCAAGGTGAAGTCTTTGTTGAACATATCTTTTACAAATAACTATAAAAGTCATGGGAAACAAAAATTTGTGCAAGAGAAAATTTGATCGCACTCGAGATGATACTCGCCAAAAAGAACAAAGGAAATAGCTTTATTGGAGAAAGAAATTATGACAATGTCAATAGAGATTTTCAACAAGAAGAAGTTCAACCAGGTATGCATGCACATATGATGATCAAGCACACGACACACATTGGGACTGTATTCAGAAAGTACAGAATTCAAAGCATAGAATTCAAATTTAAAATATTGTAAATAATATAATTGATTGTATTTACAATTTGATATTTAAAAAAAAACATAAATAAATTTGTCTCATAATGTCGAAGAAGACGTTGAAACCGAAATTGAAGCAGAAGACGTTGAAACCGAAATTGAAGCAGAAGACGAATCACCTATAGGTATGTACATAAATTTAGATAATACAAGATGAACACTCAAGTATATATAGTTTAGTGAATTTGTGTTCGGGTTATGTTTTTTAATATAAACTTTAAATTGAAATATGCAGGAGAATCTATCAACATTGATAATGAAATATTAGAAAATGTTGATACTGACAAATTTGGGAAGAAAAAAGTTAAGCATTATATAAGATATCGAACTAAGAATATGTATAATACTTTTTTCAAAGATGAATCAGTAAGAGTACAAGCTCAACTTTTACTTAATCTAATGAATTAAATAAAGTTAAAAGAATCTACATCATTATTGGGTATTCAAAAGTCGACAAAGGATACAAAGGTGAAACAGAATGTCTTTAACAATATAACTAGTGTATTAAAAAAAATTGAAAAATCTCGAAAAGAAGATGTCTGTGTTGCACATAGAACGATACAAACAATAGTTGTTTCATCTAGCAATATAAAAGATCGTTTGACACGACACATGTCAAAAACAATGGGAACGTCAAGAAAAACATTGCACAAACATAGAAAATTTCAATTGCAAATAGATGTAAATGATGAATTGGTTTGTTGAACAGTGATTTCTAGACAACCCTATAAAGATAGACTTGCAGAAAATGTTAAAGAATTGGTCCGTAATTGTTGGTTGGAAGAATCTTGTGTTTTACCACATACAAAGGATGTGTTGTGACGAAGAGTAACATGAAAACAATATGAAGAACATCCAAAACATATATTGCCAATGACACAAATAGAGTTGTTTAATAAGTTCAAAGAAGAGCACAAAAAAGTTAAAATTTTCATCAATACATTTGTGCAACAAAAACCATGGTCTGTTAGACCCATCATTTTTCGTGACACTTTTCATTATCATGTGGAATTTGAGTTGTATTATGACACTCTTTTGGATTTTGGTAAAACTTTATGGCCAGGTTTACCTCCTCCTTCCACATTTCGTGTTTTTATATCTGAAATTCTATGTGAAAGAGAATATGATGATTTATTTTACAAAAAAAAATGTGTTGGTGGAAAGAAATGTGATCGTTGTAGAAATCTAAGTTTGTTTCATTCAAAGTATCATATTGATATGAATGATCAATCATTTTCTAATATAAGAGTCAATTGGAAGAGATATGAATATATGAACAACACAGCTCCACATTCTTCAAATGTTATTTCCAAAAGGATTGATTTGAAGGTAGATAAAATCTGTGTGATGGATTTTTTTAAGAAGTTTGAGGAAGAAATATATAAATACACCAAGCATTCATATAGAGCTCGATGGCAAGATCTACAATTCAAACAATCCCGTGAAGTGTTTCCACCAGGGACAATTTTGTCTGTAGTTGATTTTGTAGAGAATTACACATTCGTTGCACAAAAAGAAATACATAGCGAATATTATCATTCTGATCAAGTCACGATATTTGTCCATGTTCTATATAGTCATGATCAACGGAGTCTTGATAACATAGAAAACACCAACGACAATTGACATGTCATTAAAGAATATCACTTTTATATAAGTGATGATCGAGCACACGACACACATTATGTACAACATTGTTTTGATCAATTTTATGATTCATTGGAAGAACGCGAAATCAGATTCGATCGACATTGGATATGATCATATGGGTGTGCGGGTCAGTTCAAATCTTCATGATCATTTGATTGGTTATGTCGTCCTCATAAAAAATTAAACATTACACATTGTTGGAATTTGTTTGAGACTGGTCATGGAAAAGGAGAGCACGACGGTGCAGGGACATGTATAAAACGAGGACTTTGAAGGTATCAGTTGAACCCTCATGCTGATCGATTTGAATTCTCTGAAAAAATTGTTGAATGGTGCAAAATGGCGCTAAGCCATGAATATAATCCATCAATGGATGTGCGCAGGTGTGTCTATATAAAAATGTTACATGTATGTACACAGGATATATAAATTTGAACGTGTTCAAATTTATATTCAATCTTCAATCATTTTCTTAAGAGATTTTAAGTTAACAAGTTCTTGTCTTGTGCAGTTTTTTTTGGTATGTAGGAATCGAAGATGTAAATAGATCAATCCCATATGACGCCAGTACAATACTTGGGACGCGAAAAATACATTCAGTTAAAACAAAACGTTTTCAAAATGGGTTTGCATTTGATAGAAGAAATGACTCTTGTTTTTGTTCAGTTTGCATAGAGGACACATAATCCATAGATATTTGCGAGAACGAAAATGCAGGATATGTTAAAGCTTTGAAACATTTCGAACTTAATGTAAAAGGGAAAATTCCACTTGCAAGCTCAGAGGATATGGAATCAAATGAAACTATAGTATCATTTGATGGCAATAGAGTTTTTTATCTTGTTAGAGAAGGTAATTTTTATGTTTAAATTTTCTCAAATAACTTGTAGATGTACTTGTGTGATAATCTAACAAGAATTATTTGTTGTCCAATATATCCAATTATTTGTAGGAGATGTTTTTGCCATGGTTGCACCTGTAGACAACACTGAAAACGTGAAATATTATTTGATGTGATGCACGGAACAAAAGATGAGGCTATTAGAAGATTTTGATGATAACGGTTTTATATATGAAAGAGGATCCATTGTATTGAAAGGATATTTTTTTCAAGAAACCCATCAAACCGATACCCATGTTCACTTTCAAGACTACCAGTCAGATGTCACAAGTTGTCGATATAGTCATTTGGTATGTGCAACGCACTTAAAGTTAATAGAAGTTCAATAAATAAATAAAAAGGTTAGAAAATGGAAAATGTCCAAAGTCGATCATGAACGAATAATTGAAGATGGAATACCATTACGGTGTTTTTAAACAAGTGACACATGTACACTCCAGAATTTTTTATTTTTCATTGAAAATACATTCCAGAATTTGATGACTTGTTTTGACTATCTTCAACCATATTTCCAAATAGGATATTTATAAAAAGGGTATGTATAAAAAACTCCAGATCATTCTTAAAAAACACAGATAAAATATGGTTCAACCATATTTTATCTGTGTTTTTCAACCATTATACCAATCAAAATTATTTTATGAGCATTACACCAATCAAAATTGAGTTGTATACCTCTTGTATGAGCATTTTATTTTAAACTAAAAAATTGTTAAACACCATTTCCATTGAACACTTATTTTTTTCAATAGTATTTTTTTCCATTTTATTTTAATAATATTGCATTAATTTAAAAAAAAATTAAACATATTTTATATTTTCTATTGTAATAATATATTATTTCAAATTTTAACTCATTCCGATTTTTATTTTATTTTATGAGCATTATATAAATTAAAGTTGAATTGAACATCTTTTTTATTTTGAATAATTTTTTTAATTATTGTTCTCAAAATCAAAGAAAAGTTAAAAACATTTATTTCATTTTGAGATTTTATTTTATTAAGGGAAAAATTAAAGAAAAGTTAAAAACAACTTTCATTTTGAGATTTTATTTTATTAAGAAGAGTTGATCATCTCTTCCATTATAAGGTTTTATTTTATTGTCACGTCATTTTGAGCATTTTATTTTATCGTTATCACACAAACCAAAAAAGAGATGAACATCTCTTCTATCTCAAGATTTTATTGTATAAACATTACCTATAATTAATATAGATATATCTTCTATCTTGAGAATTTTATTTGTATTACTATTACACCAATCAAAAAAGAGTTGAATATCTATTTTATCCTAGATTTGAGAGCATTGACTTCTTTAAGTGGTATTTTTTTTTTCATTTTTTAAATTAATATGAACTAACAACTAAAAACAATTTAAACATCTCTTTCACTCGTTGTAATAACACTTTACTAATAATATCATATATATACCAATATCTTCATTCTAATTATTAAATTGATTTACATTTAAAATTTGAAATTATTTAGAATCTCCATTTTAAAAATTAAGTTGATTTTCATGTAAACTTATTTAGAAGTGTTAATCATTAGAATTAAATTGTAATTAATAGATCTTTTCTCTAACAAAGTTAAGGAAATTAATACAACCTTGTTTAAAGTCAAGTGAATTAAATTGTAATTAATAGATCTCTTCTCTAACAAAGTTAAGGAAATTAATACAACATTGCCTAAAGTCAAGTGAAGACCCTTACAAAAATGTGGATTTATGTGAATAGTACTAAACCATAGCCTGCAAATCATTTTCCTATTGTAATTCCCTTTCATACATGTTATCTGAGTTGTTCAAGGGGTATGTGTTGTTCCTTGGCATGTCTAAAACACAATGCTTGAATGCATACCTCCTCCTTTGAATTTCACATTGGTTACCTTCTTCCAAAATCAAACACAAGTTTTCTGAAAGTAAATTGGTAGATCATGAAAATTTCTCATTTTTAGTGCAGTTCATACTAGCATAGGTTTTGCATGGTTTAAAGTGTTTTCTACTACCATAATATATTCTGAAATAAATTTTGCATGGTTTAACATGTTGTCTACTATCATATATTATTAAATAGATATGCAATAATACAATCTTGTATGTTTGGTAGTTCATTTTTTTCTTGTCCATCTATTGAGTTTGCATATTCTTAAATATATAAACAACAACACATTCTTGTAGTATTGACTTTGCATATTCTCCAATAGATAAATAACAACACATTCTTGTATTATTTCACTTTAATTTTTTCTTTTCATTTATTTAGCAGATCTCATATGTCCATCTTTCCTTTAATTTTTCCTTTAGTTATTTTCATTAGTTAAATGCATCTATGTAACCAATTTATTTAACATCTCATATGTCTATCCTTCCTTTAGTTTTTTTTATTAGTTAAGTGTATCTATTTAACCAATTTATTTAACAGATCTCATATGTCTATCTTTCCTTTAATTTTTTTTATTAGTTTTAAGTGCATCTATGTAACCAATTTATTTAACAAATCTCATATGCATATCTTTCCTTTAGTTGTTTTATTAGTTAAGTGCATCTATGATCTCATATGTCTATCTTTCCTTTAGTTTTTTCTTTACTTTTTTTAATTAGTTAAGTGCATCTATGTAAACCGATTTATTTAGCAGATCTCATATGCATATCTTTCCTTTGGTTTTTCCTTTAATTTTTTTTATTGGTTAAGTGCATCTATGTAACCAACAAAATCATTAGTAACTAGAAAATAAAAAAAATTCTTTTAATATAAAATTAATCTGCTAAAATTATTCTGCCAAAATTATTTGATGGTATGTCAATAAAATCATATTTTTGACAGTCCACAGTGAACATAAAATTAAACATTTAAATTAATACATAGCAGAAAAATATTTAAGAGTTTTATGCTTAATTTAATGCATTGTAAAAATGACAATATACAAAACATTAGTTCATTACTAGTTAACTTTGTCATTTTTTGACAATAGAATCATATTTTTACAGTACACGGTGAACATAAAATAAAACATTTAAATTAATACATAGCAGAAAAGTATTTAAGAGTTTGATGCTTAATTTAATGCATTGTAAAAAGGAGAATATACAAAACATTAATTCATTACCAGTTAACTTTGTCACTTTTTTTCCATCAACTTTGAGAAATCAAATATAACATAATAAATTGTTATTTTGAATTCCAAAATTATGATANAAAATCTGAATAGTTACACTATAAAATACATAAGTTCCACATCCATTTTAGGATGATAACAAAAACTAAAATATTTAACTCCAAAATTCTGGACTCTAAGCCATCATTTTAAGATAAATCACTTCATACATGAAATTCAAACCTGCAAAAAAACAGAATTCAAAAATTAAAAATTTACAATTCAAACATGTGAAATAATACAGAATTAAAAAATTGTGATTAAAACAAAATTGACATACATACCAAAAGAGTTAAGTGTCATCCTCCAACATTCTATTTCCCACAAAATATATTGTAAACATGTTTTCCACCAAATATAATTTAGACACCTGTAACAATAAAAAACATAATAAAAAAACAAATAACACATATTAGTATATATATATATTGTAACTAAATATTAAATAAACAATAAAAAATAATAGCATAATCAACCACAGTTAAACAGATTTAAGATCTAGTTACTCTCCAATTAAGAGTACATGATTTAAACAATTTATAAATCTTATCTAAAATATTAAAAAAAATTAAAGAGAAAAATAGTGTTCTTGGTAAAAAAAAATTGAATTAGAGTTAGATAATAATCTGAAAATAAATATAGAACTATGTATGAAGAAAGTTCACAAATCTCTATATTAAGTCATTATTCCAATGAAATACTTATCTCCTTGTGGATAAAGTCTCAAATCATTTAGGTGAAATTCTCCTTGTGGATAATGTCCCAAATCCTTTAGGTGAAATTCTCACCCTAGGTGATGTTATTGTGTTCTTGGTAAAACAAATTGTGAGTTAGAGTTAGATAATAATCTGGAAATAAATATAGAACTGTGTATGAAGAAAATTCACAAATTTTCATATTAAGTCATTATTCCAATGAAATACTTATCTCCTTGTGGATAAAGTTCAAAATCCTTCAGGTGAAATTCTTCTTGTGGATAAAGTCTCAAATCCTTCATAAATTATCATCCCAGGTGATGTTATTTGATCATATTTACACAACAATAAAATACTAATCTCCTCAGCAGTTAAATACTTCTTTCTTCTTCTACAGTGGTTATATAATCAAATTCCACGATGCCCTTTCAAAATAAAGGACTCATAAATCTCCATATTAAGTCATTCTCCCAAAAAACTACTTATTATCTAAAAAAGATCACAAATCTTCATTTTAAAAACCATTCTTCCGGAAAATATTTATCTCATATTTCTTCGGTGGAATAGATGTTCTCATATAATCTTGCATGTACATGAAGAAAACACAAATCTGCACATGTATATTAAGTCATTCTTCAAAAACCATTAAAATGGGATGTATTCATATTAGATATAATGAAATGTTCTTTGAAATTATGTGTGAGCTTATTTGTAAATCTAATTGAATGTTGGCTTTTGTAATTAGTAACCAATTTAGTTAAGAGTTTGACAATACCTTGGCAAGAAGGAATTCACTTCGTTGTATGTAGAAAAAATGAATTTGATCATACTACGTCATTCTTGGACAAGAAAACAAGGAATGCAATCGAGTAAAATTTATAAAGTTTCTCTTTTCTGATGTGGGATGGAGTATGTTCTCAAATATTCAAATGTTCAAGTTTAAAATTAGGTCTTCATCATGATCTAACCTTAAATAAGTTTAAATGTACACCATTTAAGACAACGATAAACTTATCTAAGGGTTCTATATATTTCAAAATAATTGATCAAAGTGTTGAATAGGAAAGGCTAAACTAAAAATTTGAGAAAACAAAAATTTGATAAAAATTAAAAAAACATGCATTCATGAATCATCCTGAATGGACACATCCTTCTCAAATCTAGGTGCTTCCTCCGCTTCCTCCTCAATTTCAATCTCCCTCCCAAACACACTCTTAGGTACTCTCTTCTCCACATTAGCCTATATAACACATTTCAAATTTGAAAATTTGAAAAATTACATTTAAATGATTATAACACATTAAATTTAAATGATTTTAAGACATTAAATGATACTTATGAACTCTCACCATCTTCAAACTCTCCCAATGAGAATTGAAACAAACCTGCCCAAGTAGTAGGAGATGAAATAGGGATCTGTGAACAACACAACTAAGAACTAAAACTAGGATTCAATGTGTTCACAATTATACAAAATTATAAATGTTGTTGATCTCTTATTCAAAAGAGTGGAGATTGAACAACTATTAGAAAACACATACATGATTCAACCCATTCAAATTTAAATTTTTTGACTCAAATCCCCTACCTACTGGAGATTCATTTAACATATCTCCAAACTACAATTAATAGAAATAACAACTCGATTATTTCTATAGATACAATGATATTTAAATCTAGAATTAGAAGTAAACTATCATAAAATGCATCAAAAATTTCCTAACTAGAACACATACCAATCTGCGGTTCGGGTCATCATTCTAAATGACCTTCTTCCAACCATCCCGGTAAAATTTTGCATACTCTAAAAGATCTTCTGTTGACATTGTATATAACTCCGCATCTGTTTTATAAGCAAATGTGGCCCGGGAATTGACTTCCACTTGCTGACGGTTCATGTCAACATCAACACCATAAAAAATAGCTTCCAAATTTTTCCCGATTGCATTCCTGGCCTCTTTTCCAACCTCTGATGTAGCCTGCAACTCTGAAAGTGAAGCAAATGCCCTTGTTGGGTGAGGTATTAAAGGTTGTGGAGGCCTCGGTAATGTCACACTTTGATATGCCTCTTTGCGATCATATGTACGTCATTTACCAGTCCCATAATATTTGAACGGTAGACTAGTATAATCAAAGTGCATGTGCAAGAAAAACTCCGCAAAAAAGTGTCTTGCAAAATAGTGTGGAACATCATCGTTCCACGGAATTTTCTCATATGCTGCCAAAAATCGGTTATACAGATGTCCTGCAATGTCAGGGTGCTTAAAATATTGCACTTTCAACATCTTTCGCTTTGGACCCTCTTGGAAATTGAACATTGAAATGGCATCTTCTTTTGAAACTTTATTTTTTACTGCCTCCCATTTATCAGGGCCCATCACCTCTTATTTTCTTCGCCTCATTAGATCGAAAAAACTGTCAGTGGTTGGCCCCATCTTCTGATATGTGTCCATAAAGTTTTCCAATGAATGAAAAACAATTTGCAAGCTTTGTTTACTCTCTTGAGGAAGTTCCAAGACCACCAAATCATTTTCCAACCTCCTTTTAACATCTGAGCATCGCTCAAGCGTCATTGCTTCAGTATTCCTTTCTCAGGGAAATTCATCACCAACATCTAAAGGATAGGTGGACGTAGACGTGTAATCTTTTGTTTTTTGATAACACGGCCTCCTAAATCCACCTTCACCCTCTGCATCGACATTTGAATATTCATGAAAACCACTCTCTCTTTCATTCTCATCCCTTTCTCTAAACTGGTTGTCTACACATACATTTGAAAGTAACTTCAATATTTAACCTCACATAAATTTAAATACAAAAAAATACAACAAAAATAAACAAAATCAAAGAAAATTACCAGAAATATTCTCTTGTCCAGAGGTATTCCGTACATTCTCAGGTGTAGGAGTATTAATGTGCAACCTATCTAAGAAGGTTGCATCCATAACACTTGCTTGAGTAGGTTCTGCATTTGATCTATCCACAGATTTGTTTGAAAATCTCCTCTAACGAGATTGTTGTTGGTCACTCAAAGTCTCAGTCGAAGAAAGAGTTCTTGTTCTTCCTTCTTGGGATAACCTAGAGCGTTTGCGAGGAATGTTTGGAGAATCCTGTGTCGACATCTCTCCTCAATATCTATCCACAATGCATAGTTTATCAATAAAATGCAGAGATGTACCAAAGTTCAAGCAATTAAAAACGCAGAGAGAAATCGAAGTTTTAATCAATCAAGCCGCAAATGTAGTTGTTCATAAGAAGGCGCAAAGAATAAACATTCAACCATGAATCAATCAACTCAAAGATAAGTAAGGGATAGACAGTAGGGCAAATTCTTATCCTATACTCATCATTCATGCACAAAAAAGCAGGGCATTTGAATCTATAGGTCTTTAAACACCGAAGTGACGACCGTCGATTCGGCTCCTGGCCGACTGCTCAGGGATGAACTGATGACTAAAGGGACAAGGGACAGAAGATAAAACCACAATATTGTCATAATAATCAATAAAACCCACACATAGAAGTCATTGAAATCAAAATTTGGGTTCCCCAAGGGAAATCAATTAAAAAAACCAACAAGCAAGGGGATTCATTAAAAGTTCCCTATGGTTGGATCCACTAAAAAAATGTATTAGAACATTTCTTTAATATTCCTTAAAAATTCCCTATGGTTGGATCCACAAAAACCACATAAAATGCAATACATTAGAATCCCCAAAACAAAGAGTTTAATCTTCATAACCTCACACACCCACTAATAACATAAGAAATCTTTAGTAAGTGGTGCACAGCAACTTATTATGCCTTTAATATTGGCACATAAGAAATATTGATTTACTAAATGATGCACTCTTATCTGATCACAGATTGGATAATGTTATATTATATAACATATGAATTGTGCAAATGTTATAGTATATAGTTGGATCACTTGAGAGATTTAAGGACAAATTGTTGGATAGTTGTGGATATGGTTGAACTAAATACATAACTGTGAAATACTTTATGGTCACCTAAAGTTATATAAAGGGACCTAATTGTACTATAAACTAAGAGATTTCTACATTGAGTGGATAACTACCCAAAATTAACTCAATAGCATGTGCATATTCTTTGAACATGGTTCAATCCACTAAGACCACATATATATTCCTTATAACATTTCTTTAATATTCATTAAAAGTTCCCTATGGTTGGATCAACTAAAAAAATGTATTAGAACATTTCTTTAAGATTCCTTAAAAACTCTCTATGGTTGGATCCACAAAGCCCGCATATAATGCAATGCATTGGAATCCCCAAAACAAAGAGTTTAATCTTCATAACCTCACACACCCACTAATAACATAAGAAATCTTTAGTAAGTGGTGCACAACAACTTGTTATGCCTTTAATCTTGGCACATAAGAATTCTTGTTTTACTAAGTGGTGCACTCTTATCTGATCATAGATTGGATAATGTTATATTATATAACATATGAATTGTGTAAATGTTATATTATATAGTTGGATCACTTGAGAGATTTAAGGACAAATTCTTGGATAGTTGTGGATATGGTTGAACTAAATACATAACTGTGAAATACTTTATGGTCACCTAAAATTATATAAAGGGACCTAATTGTACTATAAACTAAGGGATTTCTACATTGAGTGGATAACTACCCAAAATTAACTCAATAGCATGTGCATATTCTTTGAACATGGTTCAATCCACTAAGACCACATATATATTCCTTATAATATTTCTTTAAGATTCATTAAAAGTTCCTTATGGTTAGATCCACTAAAAAAATGTATTAGAACATTTCTTTAAGATTCCTTAAAAATTCCCTATGGTTGGATCCACAAAGACCACATATAATGCAATCCATTAGAATCCTCAAAACAAAGAGTTTAATATTCACAACCTCACACACCCACTAATAACATAAGAAATCTTTAGTAAGTGGTGCTATGCAACTTGTTATGTCTTTAATCTTGGCACATAAGAAATTTTTCTTTACTAAGTGGTGCACTCTTATCTGATCACAGATTGGATAATGTTATATTATATAACATATGAACTATGCAAATGTTATATTATATAGTTGGATCACTTCAGAGATTTAAAGACAAATTGTTGGATAGTTGTGGATATGGTTGAACTAAATACATAACCGTGAAATACTTTATGGTCACCTAAAGTTATATAAAGCGACCTAATTGTACTATAAACTAAGGGATTTCTACATTGAGTGGATAAATACCCAAAATTAACTCAATAACATGTGCATATTCTTTGAACATGGTTCAATCCACTAAGACCACGTATATATTTCTTATAACATTTCTTTAAGATTCATTAAAAGTTCTCTATGGTTGGATCCACTAAAAAAATGTATTAGAACATTTCTTTAAGATTCCTTAAAAATTCCCTATGGTTGGATTCACAAAGACCACATATAATGCAATGCATTAGAATCCCCAAAACAAAGAGTTTAATCTTCATAACCTCACACACCCACTAATAACATAAGAAATCTTTAGTAAGTGGTGCACAACAACTTGTTATGCCTTTAATCTTGGCACAT
>ML806808.1:32452-45985 GCA_009831015.1 Picea engelmannii | reverse complement strand
TGATGCTTATGTTTGATATATGTGATGGAATAATGTCATCTAGTGGAGGCACATAATCACAATAGAGTAGTCCCACAATGGTGGAAGTGTTGTGACATGTAGAGAGGTCATTGGAGGTAAGCCAAAATGCAGGGTTACGAAAAAGATAAAAAGGAGCCATACATGCCCATGGTCTTCGATTAGATCTAGAACATTGACATCACCAATTTCAAATCTTCACAATGCAATAATAATTTGGAGTCCAAAATGGGAGAAACCATATGGTCAATGATCAATGATGAGAACCATTTCTAATGAACATGGGTACCAAGGTAGTATGAACCTAAGCAATGTGAATAAAAAATTTGAAATCGATCACTAGTGAGCACCAAGAATTCAAGGATTAATGAAGGGAATTCATTGTTGTATGTTAGGTTAACCACCAATAATTGAAGTGAAAACCAAGGTACTAAGCCTCTAAATCAAACCCCTAACATAGAATGGGTTGTGGTTGATAGAAGGAGATCCACTAAAGAAAGGGAAGTGAGGAGTCCCTAAAACCAACATGAGATTAGGAGAGCATTGATAGATGATGAGGAATTGGACTTGATGCAATGGGAAGATCCAAATATGACACAGGGATCAATTCCTTGAATGGGGCATAAATGACCATTAATGTGGGATGCTACCATAAATCCTAATCGGATGACTCTACCAAAGTCATGGTGGAGACATGAAGGGGTTTTAATTCGTTGAGAAGGTACATGTGACCATGGAGACTAAGTCAAACCACTAGTGTGAGTGGGACTCAAGGGCCAAGGAGACTAAGTCATATGAATGGTGTGAGTGGGACCTATCAAAAGGACATGGGTGGATGACTTGGTACATATGCTCCTATCAAGGGTGATATTGATAGTTCCATGGGCTCATGAAGAAGTAACTCATGATAAAAAAAAATATTGATCATAGGAGGACAATAGTTTATTTCCCTCCTTTTGGGTTTTTAACAATCTTTTTATGTTTTTGTATTTTGGCAGTTTTTTGTTTACTTGTGTGCTTAACAAATAAAAGAATAAGTAATTATACAATGAAGAGACATGTTCCAAGTGCAAGCAAGTGGTTCTAAAATGAGGGTATGGAAATAGATTGATCTGACAAAAAAAACAACATATGTGTGGTGACAAGGTGAACAATCACCTCTTGTGTGCCTCTTTGAAAAGAGCAGTAACATGGAGTTGCATTGGGTGGTGATAATTTGCATGTAGATTGGGGCTTCAACACATGAATGGAGTGAAATAATAGGTTTAACATAATGAGAATAAAAGTAGAAAACCAATAGTGAGAGGGAGAGAGTCCTTTTGGGAATGGACAAAAGAGATGATAAAGGAGAATGTGGTTCATATTGCAACCCCAAGGTAGAAGGGTTATCGATCTTATGGATAATTATTAGGATCGCTATAAAAAGAAAAAGTGGTGCTACTATGGAAACCTATCATAGGAAGGATCTATTATTAGAGGTGTGAACAATGAATAAATAGAATGACCTGATGCACCAACGTCCAACAAGTTGGATCATACAAAAAAGATGGGTGGAAAAAGGCTTATATGCAATGTTGTAAAGGGAAACCCAAGCCTATATTCTAAACTAGGGATAATACTACTTGGCAAGTTAATGATGGCCTAGATAATAATCCAAAGGTAATCAAATGTCCAATTTAAAGTCTCGCGTCAACAAAATTAATGCTAGATAATATTGTCAAATTCATCATGGGTCATAAAATTCATAGAAGCACTAGTACATATTGGAAAAATTGTGACATTCTATTTGCGAAGTTATGGACAAAATTGGCCATACTATCAAAAAATAGAGGAAATTTTAAATTTTTTCTCCATATTGCCCGATAACATCGCTATTGCGACGTACTACTAAAATTGTCGCTCTTGCAACGAAGTTCGAAGGACGTCGCTCTTGCGACAACTAAAAATTTTTGTCTCTCTTGCGATGTTGGTGAAATATTTGTCTCACTTGCGACGTTGTGGACACTAGGTTTTCCCCACCCCAACGGTCACCTAGTATTTGACCTAGTCAACTTTGACTTGGTTAACTATCATCAGAATTGTGACGTTATAAAATATATAAATATGTTGCATTTTACGGATGTTGCGACAAGTTTGCTATAATAATGATAGTTCAAAAAGGGTATAAGTCGTTCTTCTTGGCGAACAAAAAACAACTATTTTTTTCAGTATATATCTATGGGGAAGAATGTTAGAAAACATTAGAGGTGGGAAAAAAATTAAAGAGGGTGAAAAGGGTGACGGTAAATGTTATTTCCCTTGCAAAAATTGTTGTACTAGATGTCCCGAAAGAGTTTTAATAACAACAACTAAAAAACATTGTAGAAAATATGGGCACATGGACGAGGGATCAAATGAATATCGTCCCATGGTAATTAGCTATATATATATATATATATATATTCATTATCTGTTTTAATATTGATTGTATTCTCAAACTTTTATATTATTTTATACATGCACTAATTTTTCATGATTGTTTGTAATTATAAAGTTAGATTTCCCCCCTAACTTTATGCACAAAGCACCAAGTAGTAGCAGAAATGATGTTGTACAAGATGAAGAACTTGAAACAGATAATGAAGATGAAGTTAATGATCCCATGGAAGTAGATGACAATAATAACATAGTTCAAGATGATGGGAAAAATTAAATGATCCAAGACTTATTCGGTCATCTAGATGAGGATCATGGGGACAGTAATGGTGGTATTTGTGATGAACCTCTGATTGAAAAGGAAAATAAATGACTTTATAAAGGGTCAAGAGAAAATCTTCTCTCCACTACATTGATGCTTGTGAACTTAAAGGTTACGAATCATTTGTTGAACACTTGTATGACACAGATCCTAAGGTATGTAATATGTTTCATCACATCTACATAAAGGTTGACTTTTCCCCATTTTTTTTAGTGTTAATTAATGTGTAAAATAAAAATGCAATATTTACAATTACTATTATTTACATTAACTATTTATTTTTTATGTTTTAGATTGTTAGGTGAATTTATGTTACCCTCGTCAAATATTTTACCCCGCACATATCAAGATTTACATGCCATTATGAAAGACATTGGAATGGAGTATCAAAGTATAGATGCATGTCCTGATGATCATATTATATATTATGGACAACATGTGTCGAAAAAAAAAATCTTGGTATGTGGTATCAGTAGATATCGAACCGATCAAGTAACAAATTGTTCCCTCGAAAGGTTCTCCAGAATATTCCCATAATTCCATGTTTGCAACGACTATTCAGGTGCCAAAGAATAGCACAATTTAAGGATTACCATGCACGAAAGAGAATTGAAGATGGCGTTCTTCGAATGCCTATATATGGTTATTCATTTAAGGAAATTGCTACAAAATGGCCATAATTTACAGATGAACCTCGTAATGTTAGGCTTTCATTGGCAACTGATGGTGTTAATCCATTTGGAGAGCGTCGGTTTGTTTACTCGGTGTGGCCTATTTTTGTTGTCAACAATAGCATTCCTCCTTGGATGTCAATAAAGAGGGAGCACATAATGTTGATAATGATTTTTCCAGGTATTTGTTTACATTAATTTTTTGAATGTAGATTTTTCATTTTTCTCTTTTTTTGTATAACATATTTTATTTATTTATTTACGTATATATACATACCATGGTAGTATTTTTGTGTAATTTCAAACAATTAGGTAAGTACCAAGTTAAAGATATGAATGTGTATATCGAGCTTCTTATCGATGAGATACTAAAGTTATGGGAGGGCATCACTATGTATGACATCTGTAAACCAATTGGGCAGTAGAGATTTCAACGTCGTGGAATACTTTTATGGATAATTCATGATGCCCCAGGACTAACACATTTTTTTGGTATGTAACATTCCATATTGCATGCTTGAATAGTATATAATTAATTGAATATATCATGCATGTTGTTTAAATAATCATTTCGTATATTAATAATTCATGGCAATCCATCTGTTGCAGGTCTTCAAAAAAAGGGTAAATTTTCATGTCCAGTTTGTGGTCCTAAGATGAAATCTCATCGGTCAAAAAGTTTAGGAAAGGAGGTCTTTGATGAGTATAGACACTTCCACTCTAAGAACCATAAGTATCGTAGTACTGAAAAAAAATATTTTCAATGGGAAACAAGAGACTGGACTAAAACCACAAAGAATGACACCTCCCATATGGAAGTTGGCATATGACAGAATTAATTCTCAAGGTGCGCATTTTGTTTATGTATCGTAAATGGAATCATGTTTTGAAATTTTATTTTAATTATTCATTTTATTTTACTGCATTTGATAAATAGTGTTCTGTTTTTTTTATGCTTCATCAATGTCGTCGTCGTGAAGGTAGTAATAATGGGCTTCCACAAGGAATGAAATGTTATCCCACTCAATTCATGAGGTTTCCTTACTATGAGGACCTAAAAATAGTTCATTTATTTGACACAATGCATATCGAAAAGAATGTGAGAGAAACATTATGGAGAATCATAGATGGCAGGAGGGATAAAGAAAAAATTGTCAAAATTTGTAATGACATTCGGGAAGCCAATCATGCAATGCAAAGTGTGATCCGATCAAATAATGATGGCGACCAAAATAACCTTCCATGGTTATTAACAGAGCAACAAAGCAATGGTGTAAAAGAGGTCATTCAAAAAATTAAATTTCCCACAGGTTTTTGGTCAAACATAAAGAATATCTTAATGAAGAAAGGTGAATTTGGTGGGGTAAAAACACGTGATGTTGTCTCTCTATTCACAAATATCCCTCTTAACAAAGAAATCATGGTTGTCAAAGAAGTAGTCGATCCTAAAACAACGAAACTAGCTGAGGTATGTCTTCGTTCCACATTCTTCAGTTATCAAGGAAAATTTTATGAACAAACTAGTGGCGTAGTGATGGGCTCTCCACTTTCCCCCATAGTTGACAAATAATAGATAATATTGTGGTTCTTCTGATTAATTCTAAACATAAATCCCACCACCTATGAGCTTTCCAAATATGTCGCGAAAGTTTTAGGCCCCTTAGTAAGTCATACTAATTCCTTCATAAAAGACTCAAATGATTTTGTTAATATTATTAAGAATGAAAAAGTGAAGTCAAATGACACCCTCATTAGCTTTGATGTTGTCTCTCTATTCACAAAGATCCCTCTTAACGAAGCAATCATGGTTGTCAAAGAAGTAGTTGATCCTGAAACAATGAAACTAGTTGAGCTATGTCTTCGTTCCACATTCCTCAGCTATCAAGGAGAATTTTATGAAAAAACTAGTGGCGTAGCGATGGGCTCTCCACTTTCCCCCATAGTTGAAAAACAATATATAATATTGTGGTTCTTCCGATTAATTCTGAACATAACTCCCACCACCTATGTGCTTGCCAAATATGTCGTGAAAGTTTTAGGCCCCTTAGTAGGTCATATTGATTCCTTCATAAAAGACTCAAATGATTTTGTTAATATTATTAAGAATGAAAAAGTGAAGTTGAATGACACCCTCATTATCTTTGATGTTGTCTCTCTATTCAAAAATATCCCTCTTAATGAAGCAATCATGGTTGTCAAAGAAGTAGTCAATCTTGAAACAGCGAAACTAGTTGAGGTATGTCTTCATTCCACATTCTTCAACTATCAACGAGAATTTTATGAACAAACTAGTGGCGTAGATAATAGTTGACAAACAATAGATAATACTGTGGTTCTTCCAATTAATTCTGAACATAACTCCCACCACCTATGAGCTTGCAAAATATGTCACAAAATTTTTAGGCCCCTTAGTAGGTCATATTGATTCTTTCATAAAAGACTCAAATGATTTCGTTAATATTATTAAAAATGAAAAATTGAAGCCGAATGCCACCCTCATTAGCTTTGATGTTGTCTCTCTATTCACAAAGATCCCTCTTAACGAAGCAATCATGGTTGTCAAAGAAGTAGTCGATCCTGAAACAATGAAACTAGTTGAGGTATGTCTTCGTTCCACATTCTTCAGCTATCAAGGAGAATTTTATGAACAAACTATTGGCGTAGCGATGGGCTCTCCACTTTCCCCCATAGTTGACAAACAATAGATAATATTGTGGTTCTTCCGATTAATTATGAACATAACTCCCACCACCTATGAGCTTGCCAAATATGTCGCGAAAGTTTTAGGCCCCTTAGTAGGTCATACTGATTCCTTCATAAAAGACTCAAATGATTTCGTTAATATTATTAAGAATGAAAAAGTGAAGCCGAATGACACCCTCATTAGCTTTGATGTTGTCTCTATATTCACAAATATCCCTCTTAACGAAGCAATCATGGTTGTCAAAGAAGTAGTCGATCCTGAAACATTAAAACTAGCTGAGGTATGTCTTTGTTCCACATTCTTCAGCTATTAATGAGAATTTTATGAACAAACTAGTGGTGTAGCGATGGGCTCTCCGCTTTCCCCCATAGTTGACAAACAATAGATAATAATGTGGTTCTTCTGATTAATTTTGAACATAACTCCCACCACAGAAACCTTAACCATCATGATCATACTCATTTAATATTTATTCTTTCATCATTTATTAATATTTACCATGGTTATAACTAATATTTAATATTGGTGAATTATGATTTTTTGATCAGTCAGTTGCTCAATATTGGGATGTACTACATACATTGCAAAAAATATTGACTAGATGAAGGTATGGATTGATATATGTAAGAACGTCATGGTGGTAGGTTATCATGGAAAGAACCGTCTGAATTGGTTAGATAAGCTCGTCGTAATGGAGATTTTGATGTTACACAGAGAGAAATAGATTTAGCATATTGTTTGAAAGATGGAAAGGCAAGCAAATTCACCCATTTTATTCAGTTATTTTATATTATATTAATGTGACTATAGGTGTGTTTTTTTCATATTATACTTTCCAAGTTATATAAATTTGTTTATTATTAATTGATAATGCATCTTTTACATGTCTGGCATATTGCAGTTGAAACACCACAAGGCTATGTGGTGCAATGGTCATAAATTTCGCATCAAACAGTTGGATGAAACCAGAAAAATTTATGATAGTGGGATAACTACAGTATTCCAGGTAACTAATGTTTCCTCTAGGAGTGACAGACGTCCTCGAGAATATGAAAATATATATTATGGGTTTTTGAATGATATAATTGAGTGACTTTAATTCCTTCAAATTAGTTGTGTTCGATGTCAAATGGTATAAGTTACGAATGCGTCAACATGATGAGGAAAGAATCATTATTCAACATGCCAACAGATTTCCAATGATTAAAACACCAGTTTTTGAAAAAACAAATGATCGCTATGTTTTTCCAAGTCAATGTGAACAAGTCTTTTACTCAAAGGTTCCAGGTAAGAGGGATTGGTCATTTGTTGTTATATATGATCCAAGAGGAAGGACAGTAAATTATATTGTAGATGAAGAATATGATGTAGATCTAGAGCAGGAAGAATATGGGTCGACAGATGAAGAATATGGAGAAGATGAACCAGGCGTAGGAGACAATGTGCTAGTTCTTGATGATGATATCGATGAAGATATGCTCGAAAATGACATTGATGATGATGATGATATCATCAATCCTTTCAACATTGTTTCTAAACTGGATGTTGATACAGATGTCGAGTTGGATGATCAAGAAGAAGATACAAAAGAAGGATTGATACAAATGTTGTGTTGGTCAATGAGGTACGTAACTAGATATTTTAATTTGTATGAATTATTCTCTTTAAATAATTTTTTATGTGGGTTAATTACATGTTTTTAAGTTTTATTTTATTTTTGTTTTGGTAGTTTCTATGCATGATTAGTATGTTTCTTTTATTTATATTCTATTTTATAGATTGGGTATTGGGGAATTGAGAGCGATGTGAGGGGGGAGGGGCCATATGAGCTTCCACCTTCACGTGGTTGGCCTTGTTTAGTAGAGAATAAATTATTCTTGAAACCAAGAGAAGTTCATGCATTCATATTTATAGTCAAATATCACTCACATGCCCACTTTATATACCATCTCATCTCGTCCTCGTTTCATTTTTATTTTCTCAGTCGAATTTTAAAGGAAACAACTATTAAAAGACATTGTACTAGGGCTAGAGTACATGATGGGAAACAGTGACCTATGAATGGGGCCAACGTTGAAACTTTTTCAAAATAATTTTGTATGCAACGAAATTTGACATGGATACTCTGTTCACATTTGACATGCACCGAAATTTGACATGGATAGTTTGTTCCATGTCAAATTTCAAGATAGTTCTGAAAACAATTCTATACAAGGGAATGACAAACATTGACAATGAGATGTGCATGATCAATGTTGATGAAAATGTGGATGATCTCAAATATTATGTGGGGACATCATACATCATTGAGTCCTGAGACCCTCCCATACTGTCAAGGCATGTGTCTAGTCTAACCATGTTAAATTTTGATGCACATAGGAACATATTGAGGAAATTTCAACGTTGGCCCCATTCATTGCTCACTATGTGGGGTTGGTGCATGAAATTTGTGGTGGGTGAATTGGAAGTTCCGTGACATTTCAAGAGAGTTCCAACAAATATTATACATATGGAAACGACGAATGATGACAATGAGACATCCATTATGAGCGTTGATGAAAACATGGATGATCTCAAAGATTATGTGGGGACATCATACATTCTTGAGTCTTGAAACCCTCCCATACTGTCAAGGCATGTTTCTAGTCTAACCATGTCAAATTTCGACGCATACATGTACAGTTTGAAGAAATTTCAACGTTGGCCCCATTCACTGCTCACTATGTGAGGTCGATGCAAGATGACATTGGTGATGGGTGTATTGGAAGTGCCATGACATTTCAAGAGAGTTCTGACAAAGACTATATAGATGGAAATAACAAATGATGACAATGAGACATCCATTATATTGAACGTTTATGCAAACATGGACGATCTCAAATATTATGTGGCGACATCAAACATCCTTAATTCTTGAAACCCTCCCATACCATCAAGGCAACTATCTAGTCTAATCATGTCAAATTTCAACACATATAGGAACATATTGAAAAAATTTCAACGTTGGCCCCATTCACTACTCACTGTGTGGGTTCGGTGGAAGAAATTTGTGATGGGTGTATTGGAAGTTCCATGTCAAATTTCAAGATAGTTCTGACAACGATTCTATAGAAGGGAATGACGAATTATGACAATGAGAGGTGCAGCATAATGAGCGTTGATGCAAATGTGGACGATCTCAAAGATTATGTGGGGAAATCATGCATCCTTGAGTCTTGAAACCATCTCATATCATCAAGGCATGTGTCTAGTCTAACCATGTCAAATTTCGATGCATGCAGGCACATGTTGAAGAAATTTCAATGTTGATCCCATTCATTGCTCACTATGCGGAGTCAGTGCATGACATTTGTGGTGGGTGAATTGGAAGTTACATGACATTTCAAGAGAGTTCCGACAAAGATTCTATACATGGAAACAACGAATGATGACAATGAGACACCCATTATGAACGTTGTTGCAAACATGGACGATCTCAAAGATTATGTGGGGACATCATACATCCTTGAGTCTTGAAACCCTCCCATATCGTCAAGGCATGTGTCTAGTCTAACCATGTTGAATTTTGACACATACATGCACATTTTGAAGAAATTCAACATTGGCCCCATTCACTGCTCACTCTACGAGGTCGATGCAAGATGACATTTGTGATGGGTGTATTGGAAGTGCCATGACATTTCAAGAGAGTTCTGAAAACGATTCCGTAGATGGAAATGATTAATGATGACAATGAGACATTCATTATATTGAACATTGATGCAAACATGGATGATCTCAAATATTATGCAGGGACATCAAACATCCTTAAGTATCGAAACCCTCCCATACCTTCAAGGCAACTATCTAGTCTAACCATGTCAAATTTTGATGCATATGTTGGCCCCATTCATTGCTCACTGTGCGAGGTCAGTGGAAGAAATGTGTGATGGCCGGTGTATTTGAAGTTCCATGTCAAATTTCAAGATAGTTCTTGTAATGATCCCAAGCCAATTTTTCGTTTGGAATCACTAACTAACCACTGGTTTGATTCTTATTTGTTGTGTATGCAGGTTGACCATGAATATTTCGGCCTTAGGTTTTATTCAGTTATTTAACCATGCATTTACATAAACATCATTGTCATCATATGAAAATCATCAACACTACACAAGATAGAAACCACAAGCAAATAGTTGAACTTTATTATAAGAAAGCAAGCACCTGATACAATAGAGAAGCAGATATAAATAGATGGCTTCAAGGCAATACTAAAGTTGTATACAAAATTCTCCCAGAGATACAAGTCAAGCCTACCAAAGGCTTCCAATAGAATATGAACACTCAACTGCAAAAACAGGATTTTGGCCTCCCCTCAAGCAACTGGTACGGACCTGATGACTGTTGGTACGACCTGCTGAAGACAAAGGACACCAAGGGTTCGGCCCTCCTGAAGATATAGACCTCCTGATGCTGCAAAACTCTCCCCAATGATAGATCAAGGCAAGGGAAGCCTCCTCTTGAAGTATGAAGCTAAAACACTGAAGCTTCCTCCTCAATCTGCAGAAACCCTAGGATGGCACGGCCCTCCTGAAACCCTGAATATGGCCAATAGTACGGCCTAGCTTAATGGGGCCTCAGAATCTTCTGAAACTCTCCTAGATGATAGATCAGGCATCCACAAGCACTTGAGAGAAGTCTCAAGATCAGATCTAGCCTATAGCCTTCTAGATCCGAGAATTGTTGAATCTCCAAGTCGTACCCTTCCTCCCAAAATCGTCCCAACCTACAGTAAATGATGGGGACGTGATAACTCCTCCAAGAAGCCCTCAAACTGATGAGCAAGGGTTTGCAAGCAAAACCCTAATGCTAGAAAACTCTCAAGCTTCTTCCCTTGGCTGGATCGAACTCTTACTCAACAACTGGTATGCCCCTGCAAGAAAACCCTAGATGGTACAACCCTGTTGATCCAAATGGTATGGCCCTGCTAGTCCTCTTGGATTGATGATAGTTGTAGAATGGTGTGGGTGGAGTATTTCATCCCCAAGACCAAGCTTGGAGCTAGGAGAGTGGAATCTTTCACCACTGAGCTGCTCACTAGGGTTTGTAATATCAAAACCCTCAAAATTGTATGCTCAAGAGCATCAATAAGGAAAATACCAAAATCCAGAATGAATAATAGGTGCGCCCTAGCCTTCCCATTATACATTTCTTCTATTTCTGTGTTGAGTTAGATTAACCCCTAGGGTTAACTCCTAACTCAACCTCCAGCACTTCTATTCCTCCATTGAGTTATCTTTTAACTCTTTTTCACCTTTTCATCAAGTCAACTTAATAATATAACTTTAGTTTGGTTGACCCTTCCCCTTAGTGTGAGACTATGGCTTAGTGGGGATGCCTAGGCCACTGAGTCTTCTCAACACCTCTTCAGCAAGAGGTGGGGGACATTACAGTCTCCCCTGCTAGAAATTGCTTGCCCTCAAGCAATTCCAAACCTGTTTCTCTCACCACTTGTTTATTTTCCCATGTGGCATCCTCAATGGGTAGATCTTTCCACCTGATCAAGTACTTTTTGATGCTTCTCTTCCTGAGCCTCTTCTCTTGAACCTCTAGTATCTCTTCCAGAATCAAAACAAGATGCCCTTCTTCGTCCATGGGAGGTAGTACCTCGATGGGTGTGATGTGTTGGCCGATGGCCCTCTTTAGGCAGGACACATGGAAGACATTGTGTATCCTGCTGCCCTGTGGGAGCTCCAGTTCATAAGCTACAGCCCCTATCTTCCTGCTAACTCTGTAGGGCCCAAAGAAACGTGGTTGCAATTTCTCTACTCTGCTTCTTTTTATAGAAGCCTGTCTGTATGGTTGTAGCCTTAGATAGACTAAGTCACCAACCTCAAAAGTATGCTCAACTCTGTGCTTGTATGCTTGGACCTTCTGTTGGTTCTGTGCTCTCTGTAGATGATCCTTTAGCTCCCTGAGAATGTCTTGGCTCTGTTGTACCCAATCATGTACCATAGGTGCCCTGCTGTCACCGAAAGAAATCTCCACAAAAGATAGTGGATCATAGTTGTACAAGGCCCTGAATGGTGACATGGCTATGGACACGTGTTGGGTAGTGTTGTAGCAGTACTCTCCTAAATGTAACCATCTGACCCATGCCTTCTTCTGCCCTGCTACATAATTCCTGAGGTAGCCTTCTACCCACTTGTTGACTATCTCGGTTTGCCCATCCGTCTGAGGGTGATAGTTGGTACTAGGGGTCAAGGCCGTACCAACCAATCTGAACAACTCCTGCCAAAAGGTACTCATGAACCTGCTATCTCTGTCACTGACAATGGTCTTGGGTAGACCGTGCAACCTGAAAATCTCCCTGAGAGGCAACAAAAGGTATTTGAGACTGTTATGATCTGATTTGACCACAAACCGTGCACCTACTAGATATTGTCGGAATTTGGCTAGTGCATGCATGATAGCCAACATTTCTTTGTCATTAATGTTGTAGAGTAACTTAGGACCCCTGAGTTTTCGGCTCTCATAGGTACGAGGGTGCCTATTTTGCATCAGTACGGACCCTATCCCTTCTCCTAAGGCATCACACTCCAAGGTGAAAGGTAGGCCAAAATATGGAAGAGCTAGGACTGGGCATGTACTCATCACTTTCTTCATCTTGTCCATCATCATTTGAGCTTCCTCATTCCATTTGAAGGATCCTTTCTTAGTCAAATCGGTCAAGGGTGCACACAGCTGAGAAAACCCCTTGAAAAATTTCTTATAGTACATGCATATGCCCAGAAATCCTCTTAAGTCTGCGAGTGTCTTAGGAGTAGGCCACTCCATAATGGATTTTATTTTTTCCTGATGTACCTGCACCCCTTTTTCTCGAATGATGTGCCCCAAGTAAAGCACCTCTGTCATTCCAAACTCACATTTGGACTCCTTAGCGTATAGTGATTGTTCCTCCATGATCGACAAAATCTTATCCACATGTCGGAGGTGTTCCTCCCACGTCTTGTTGTAAATGAGAAAGTCATCAAAAAATACCAACAAGTGCTTCCTTAGTTGCTTGTTGAACACGTGGTTCATACAAGATTGGAACGTGGTTGGGGCATTGGTTAACCCGAAGGGCATCACTAAGAACTCATAATGGTCGTAATGACATATGAAGGTTGTTTTTGAGATGTCCTCCTCGCTCATCTTGATCTGATGATAGCCAGAACGAAGTTCAATCTTTGTGAAGTAGACAGCTCCATGCAATTCGTCTAGAAACTCATCAATCCTTGGTGATCTGAAAATGAAAGTATTTGTTTTGCTGTGCAAAGTATTCATTCTCATTAATATGAAATGTGCAAAGTATTTTAGCTTCAAGATTTAATCTCTTTGTGTGAGAGAATAGTATTTGTTTTCTGAATCAATATTTAAAATCT
>ML806807.1:227675-240140 GCA_009831015.1 Picea engelmannii | reverse complement strand
ATGAGTAAATAATTTATAATAAGAAAATAAGCATGCATTTAGTTATGTAAAATACTCTAGAAAAAAATTAAGTTGTCGCATACCTTAATGAGCTTCTCTTTGTTTCGAGAATAGGTTATTATCTACTAAACAGGGCCAACCACTTGAAGGTGGAAGCTCATATGGCCCCTCCCCCCCCTCACATCGCTCTCAATTTCCCATACCCAACAAATTATTTTCTCTATATAAAAAACATATATACATTAATGCATAACTAGGATAGTCATCAAAACATATGAACATATAAACATCAATAAAGATCCAAAAACAGGTCATGAATTTATACATCTAATTTTTCTTTGATTTATGTTTTTTTACATTCATAAAACTTACAATTAGGATATCATCATCATCCAAGGACATTGTATTTAATGTGCCCTGTCCTTCTATTGTTTGTGTGCGCTCAGGTACCATACTTCTGGTACGTTGCTGAGAAGGGTTAGCTGGCATCTGTTCAAGGATGTGAACTAGAACAACGAAAATGATCATATCGATATGTTGAAATATAATTGAAATAACTAATTCATTGTTTTGATTAACATTACAGTATTTCTCTTTACCTATCTCTGTAGCTGGGACAGTTGGTTCATTAATATCCCGTTGATGCAGACCTCACCCCCAACCCTCAGGCCGAAGTCTGCACAGGATCGTTCTAAATATGCCCCTTGAGTCTGATTGACTCTTTGGTTTTCCCCACAGGGAATCCCTCACACACTCAGTGGTGTATCCACAGGTCCTTTTGAGTATGCCCCGCGAGATCAACCACAAAGCACTACCCAAGTCTCCCGATCTCAGTAAGATCGTGCTCTTTTCCGAACCAGGACTTCGGGTTTCGTGATTCCGCGAACCCTATTGTCGAGAGTTCCTGTCTCTACAACTTTCGAAACCTGAATTGCCGAATTCCAATGCGTTCAGCAAAGGTTGGCTTCCCAATAGAATTTTCACTTCATCGGGGTTTTGGACTTCACGACTTCACGAATCCATATGCAATGCTTCCAGCTCTTTGACCTCTAAACCCCGAAATAGTCAATAAGGTTTGACTCCGCCTATTGACGAAGACATGTCACCTTTCCACTCAAATGATTTCTATCTCTGACGTGGACTCTCGCCACCTATCCCCCTTCTCAGCTTTCGAGACTTGAATAAGACTCTGACTACCGTCCCTCTAACACTTCAAAATCCTGAATTATGAAATGTTCTGACGGCTCACAACATGTCACGATCAAAAGCCCACATTGATTCCTAATACCAAAGTGATGGGTTCGTCTGCCCCTATACACCTTGCAGCTTTTCTGGATCCCATGGTCCTCAATCCTTCGCGAGCTCTCCTCGGATAATTTCAACTACTCGTTCCCTCATTGACAACTTCTGTGAAATGAACCAGTATTCTCCCACTGGGACTTAACTTCTGTGAGATGTTTTCAATATCTGTCTCCCTTTGATTACTTTCAAAGGCACTAACCGTCCTGAGCTTTTACTTGCAAACTTGAGTCTCAAAATGACTCCTGCATGCACTCCTTGCAGAAAACTTTCAAATAATCCTAGGTATTTGACCCCTCGACTCTATGCACTCTCTGCAACAACAATCCTTCACCTTTCCATCTTAGTTGATAAGGTTAAGGTCTCGACTAGCCTGCACACACCTTGCACGACTTCTGTGCTTCACCTGCACTTCTGCTAGAATGAGAACAATGATATCTCTCCTGAGCTTTCTGAGATAAAATTCAGAACCCTCGTCAATGCACACCTTGCGGATGTTTCACTGAACTCCTTGCAGCTATTTCTCTGTGCGCAAAGGAACTCTTCCTCCTGAGATTTCTTCCTCTGAAACCTTGAAAGGTTTCTCGATTTCTGCACTCCTTGTAGAGTCTCTGCACAAAAATGTGCTATCTCTTCTGAGCTTGTCGACTGTGAAACCTCTAAGGGTTCCTTGACTTCTATACCTCTCAGTTATTGCTCTATGTGCTAAGTCACTGTTCCTCCTGAGCTTCTGAACTTGAGATAAGTTCACTCTGTGCACACTCCCTGTGCGTGATGAGCCTTCAGACGACTGTCTGTCTGTCAACACTTTACTCAGGTGTGGGCCTGGTGCACTCCTTGCATAGGTCTTTATCCTCTTTGAGCTTCAACTACTCAGACCCCAATGGTCTCTATCCATTTCTCTCCTTGAAAGGATGGAAAATGCCCTATGGCAACTTCCTTCTCAAGAACTCCTTGCCGAGCTTGCAGGGTATTCAATAACCCCATGGAGGTCCTCTTTTGACACTTCTTCTGTCTAAACTCAAAAGAGTTCTTTTGTGCACTATTGCACTCACTTAATGCCCTCCTGAAAGAGCTCTACATAACGTTCAACAATTCTGTCTTCTTTCTGAATTCAAAATAGAGTTCTCCTGTGCACTCTACGCACCTGCTCGATGCCCTCTTAGCAGAGATTCCACAGAATCCCTTAATGGTTCTATATTCTCTGTACCTTCCTCTGCACATTATTACCTCCAATGTGTTCAACAACCTTGAGGTTTCTCCCTGAGTCAATGACTTCCGTTGGTGCGCCCTCCTGACACATCCTTGTCTGAAATTCCACAGAATTCATAAGTTCACTCCTTGCACCGGCTTAAAGAACTCGCAGTGTTCTGGCATGCAACCTCTTGCATGAATCCACAACGAACCCAGACCTGGAATCAAAGAACTCTGAACAGATAGGGAAATCTATCTATCTCCTGTATATGGAACTTAACATACATCTATAGCATATATGAGTACACACACATAATATTCATGAAATGTATAAACACACAAAGACTCAAATGCAGGAAAAACTGCTCTTTGTATTAATATGAATGCCTGTTTACAATGTGAGCTCGGATTTCAATAGAGTCTCAGCTCTCCTCTCCTCTCTATTCAACTACTAATATAAGATCCAAGATATTTTACATGAGGGGGCTCTTTGAGCTCTTCCCTCCAAGCTACCTACCCTATTCAATTACATTGAATTCACAATTAAATGGTTGTCTAGTCCAGATCGGAGCTAGATCCAGCCTTACAACTATTTAAGGCTACTCTTAACTAACGCCTACTCAAAGGCATGGCTCTATGGTCCATGACCTTACATACATTAATTATATTGAAATCAAATTCAAAATGTTGGAGGACTGGCGCCTCTCTTCCTTGAATGTGCTGAGTGGGATGGCTAGCTGGTGCATGGCTGACTTGGGAGTGATGCTCCTGAATCATACTCCTTTGCTGCAAAAAATTCATGAATTCCTACTCATGAGCTCCCCAGCATGGATGTCGAAATCCACCTGGATCCCAAATAGTCCTCTGGAGCTGTTCATTTGCTCCACGACTCTGTTGTTGTTGCTGCTTCTCCCTTATGATCAACTTCCCATCGCTGGTAGTCTCTACTGATCTGATCATCAACTGTCTAATCCACTCAATCACCTCGTCTAACTGTTGTCCTAGCTGGCTCTGTCTTTGCAGTATGCTCGGCTGCATTTCTTCTCTGCAAATGGGTAGATCATCATGATCTTCCATGTCATCCTCTTCACCCTCTGTGGAACTAAGTGTCCACTCAACTACAAAGTTCAGCTTCACAGTCCTATCACTGAGATGCTACTTAGCTTTTTCCTGTGACAGTTCTACTGCTGCCATTTCTCATGTTGGCATACTTCCAACTTCTTCCAGCTTCTCCCAAGGCTGGTATGCTCCTCCATCTGTCTCCAACTTGATCTGTTGGATGTGCATGCCCTGCACCTTCACCCTTCTCTCCAGGTCTTCAAACTCTTGTTACAACTTATCAAAATCTATGATGTTTGCTTCCTCTTCTTTTTCTGTTGCAAGCTCCAATGCTGCAGTCGTCTCTGTTTCAGCTTCCTGGATAAAAAAATTGTGCCATTCCTCGTAATGCTCATTTCCTTCTTCTTCTTGGGAAGCTTTTGATATCTTCTCCAACTCTTCCTCTTCTTTGACAGTCTCTACTAGATGTCTTTCTGTTGCTGCTAGATCGACAACACAAACTCTCACCTCAACTAGGCTACCTGGCAGGAATATTTGAATTCCTCCAAGTATCATAAAGGGTGTCTGATCCTTCTTCTCCATCAGCTCCTCTTGCTGATATGAACTCACCTCTGAGCTCATCTTCTCTCCCTTTCCCACTTGGAAATATGGGATTTATCTGCTGCCCCCTTGGTAGTCTATGAGATCCTCGGATCTCATCTTATTTCCCACCTAGAAATTTGAATTTCCAGTCCTGCCCTCTTGGCAGTCTATGAGACCCCACAGTGATCTCACCTTATTGCCCTCTTGGCAACATGAAATTTCCCTGCTGTCCTCCTATCAGTCTATGAGATCCCGTAACGATCTCATATCATTTCCCTCCTGACAATTGGAAATTTATGTTCTGCCATCTTGGCAGTCTCTGAGATCTTCCAGTGATCTCAATTCATCCTTAGCATCACTAGGATTCCTCCCAGTCTCTCGTTCACATACCTGAACCATCTCCACCTCATTATTCATGAGGCTTTCAACATGCCTTAGCCATCCTCTTATCAACCTCCGCTATCTTTTGGCCACCAATTCCCCGACTGGCCATTTTACCTTCGTCCTCATGGGCCATTCATACACCCAATGTAGTCTTGCATCCTGCTGCATTTGTAGTGCAACTTCCTCCATCCATGCTCTGATCTCGGCGAGCTCTTTATCCATATCATCTTTGCTTGGCTCCTGATGGATCTTCTTTCCATTGCGTCTATGGCCTTTAGTAGCCATTTTCCTGACTTCTATCTGCCCTCCTAGAAAACCTATTGCTGTCACTCTGCAACCCTGAGTGCTTCTAGCGTCTCCTCAGTCCTCCCGATTGTCTTCTTGACTGCTGCGTACCTACGAGCAATCACCACAAAGTCTCAATACTCTGTCTTCCTATGATACCAAATTGATGTGTATCAGAGTACTCTTTCTCCTCTCACTCCCTCTGCCTACAATATACAAATAGAGTCAAGCTCTGATACCAAACTTGATGCAGACCTCACCCCCAACCCTCAGGCTGAAGTCTACACAGGATCGTTCTAAATCTTCCCCTTGAGTCTGATTGACTCTTTGGTTTTCCCCACAGGAATCCCTCACACACTCAGCGGTGTATCCATAGGTCCTTTTGAGTATGCACCATGAGATCAACCGCAAAGCACTACCCAAGTCTCTTGATCTCAGTAAGATCACGCCCTTCGCTGAACTGGGACTTCGGGTTTCGCGATTCCGTGAACCCTGTTGTCGAGAGTTCCTGTCTCTACAACTTTCGAAACCCGAATTGTTGAATTTTGATGCGTTCAACAAAGGTTGGATTCCCAATAGAATTTTCACTTCATCAGGGTTTCGGACTTCACGACTTCACGAATCCAGATGCAATGCTTCCAACTCTTCAACCTCCGAACCCCAAAACAATCAACAAGGTTTGACTCTGACTATTGACGAAGACATGTCACCTGTCCACTCAAAAGATTTTTATCTCTGACATGGACTCTCACCAACTGTCCCCCTTCTCGACTTTCAGGACTTGAACAAGCCTCCACCTACCGTCCCTCTAACACTTCGAAATCCCAAATTTCGAAATGATCTGACAGCTCACAACAGGTGACGATCAACGGTTCACATTGATTTCTGATACCAAAGTGATGGGTTCGTCCGCCCCTATACACTTTGCATATTTTCTGGATCCCACGGTCCTCGCAACTTCATGAGCTCTCCTCGGAGAATTTCAACCGCTCATTCCCTCCTTGACAACTTTTACGAAATAAACCAGTATCCTCCCACTGAGACATAACTTCTGCGAGACATTTTCAATCTCTGTCTCCCTTTGAGTACTTTCAAAGGCACTAACCCTCTTGAGTTTTTAATTGCAAACTTGAGTCCCAAAAGGACCCCTCAACTCTGTGCACTCTCTGCAACAACAATCCTTCACCTTTCAACCTTAGTTGATAAGGTTAAGGTCTCAACTAGCCTGCGAACACCTTGCACGGCTTTCGTGCTTCACCTTCACTTCTGCTGGAATGAGAACAATGATATCTCTCCTAAGATTTCTGAGATAAAACTCATAACCCTCGTCAATGCACACCTTGTGGACGTTTCACTGCACTCCTTGTAGTTGTTTCTTTGTGCGCAAAGGCACTCTTCCTCGTGATACTTCTTCCTCTGAAACCTTGAAAGGTTTCTCGACTTCTGCACTCCTTGCAGAGTCTCTGCACACAAATGTGCTATCTCTTCTGAGATTTTCAATTTTGAAACCTCTAAGGGTTCCTCAACTTCTGTACCTCTCAGCTATTGCTTTGTGCGCTAAGGCACTGTTCCTCCTGAGCTTCTGAACTTGAGATAAGTTCACTCTGTTCACACTCCCTGTGTGTGACGAGCCTTCAGATGACTATCTGTCCGTCAACACTTTACTTAGGTGTGGACCTGGTGCACTCCTTGCACATGTATTTATCCTCTTTGAGCTTCAACTACTCAAACCCCAATGGTCTCTATCCCTTTCTCTCCTTGAAAGGATGGAAATTCCCTCTGGAAACTTCCTACTCAAGCACTCCTTGCAGAGCCTACAGGGTATTCAGTAACCCCGTGGAGGTCCTCTTTTGACACTTCTTCTGTCTAAACTCAAAAGAGTTCTTCTGTGCACTATTGCACTCACTCAATGCCCTCCTAGAAGAGCTCTACATAATGTTCAGCAGTTTTGTCTTCTTTCTGAACTCAAAATAGAGTTCTCCTATGCACTCTACGCACCTGCTCGATGCCCTCTTAGCAGAGCTTCCACATAATTCCTTAGTGGTCCTGTCTTCTCTATACCTTTCTTTGCACAATCTTACCTCCAAGGTGTTCAACAACCTTGAGGTTTCTCCCCGAGTTAATGACTTCCACTAGTGCGCCCTCCTGGCACATCCTTGTCTGAAATTCCACAGAATTCAGAAGTGCACTCCTTGCACTGGCTTACAGAACCTGCAATGTTCTGTCATGCAACCTCTTTCATGAAGCCACAAAGAACCCAGACTTGGAATCAAATAACTCCGAACAGATAGGGAAATCTATCTATCTCCTACATATGTAACTTAACATACATCTACAACATATATGAGTACACACACATAATATTCATGAAATGTATAAACACACAAAGACTCAAATGCAGAAAAAATTGCTCTTTGTATTAATATGAATGTCTGTTTACAATGTGAGCTCGGACTGCAATAGAGTCTCGACTCTCCTCTCCTCTCTATTCAACTACTAATATAAGATCCAATATCTTTTACATGAGGGGGATCTTTGAGATCTTCCCTCCAAGCTACCTACCCTATTCAATTACATTGAATTCACAATTAAATGGTTGTCTAGTCTAGATCGGAGCTAGATCTAGCCTTACAACTATTTAAGGATACTCTTAACTAACGTCTACTCAAAGGCATGGCTCTATGGCTCCACGTCCTTACATACATTAATTATATTGAAATCAAATTCAAAATGTGAGAGGATTGGCGCCTCTCTTCCTTGAATGCGTGCTTTGAATGCGCTGAGTGGGCTCGTTGGCTGGCGCATGGTTGGCTTGGGAGCGATGCTCCTGCATCACCTGTCCACTAGGTTGCTCTCGCATTTCACCCTCCTGAGCTACATGCTCTTCAATTTTGAGAATATAATATATAATTATAAGTCAAGAAATAAATATCTACAATCACAGTAAATATTTCTAATTCTGAAGCATACATACCGTAATGGGTACTATTCTCTACACTATCATTGGACATGTGGAACCTAATTGTATGACGCGGTGTTTTCTGAATACCCCTTGATTCACTACTGCAGTAGCACTGTTGCTTGAAAACAAACATAAATACTTAGTTAAGGGTGATATAATAAAATATGAAAAGACTTTACAAGCATGCTACTGCGGTTTCCTTATTCATTTGATTTACCTGTGTGGTTGGGGAGATAGGAGTCGAGCCGAAGATTTTTCTATATTCACTGACACTTTTAAAACCATGCTTGTAACCAAGCTTCAGGTCCTCCTCAATGGCAGTAGTGTCAAACATATTTAACTGCAATGCATAACACCAATAAAAATACCAATAACAAAAACATATATTTGTTCACTACTATTAAATAAATATTAACCACAATTAATCATTTAAATCTTACTATTCGGGCTTTGAGTTTTCCATAGCCACCTTGACCTAGTTTATGCTGGCCATGTTTTTCCACTCTGGCCTTTGTTGCTTTGGATGTGTTTGGTAGCCTACATATGGAATTTTTGAAAAAAATTAGATATCGGAATTGTTACTTAAAACAAGAAAGAAAAACATAAATGCTCATATTTCACTGATAATATGACATGTGTTGTACCTTGCTTGACTAGCTCATGGTTGTCGTCCTTGTTTTTTAAACAAGTTCTCCTTTGCATCCTCTATTAGTGCCTTCCACTCTTTCTCGGAAACCATGGGAGGGCGCTCATGCTTTAGGTCTATTTGCAATTTATCTCTATACTGGGCCCTGGTGTATTTTAAATTCTCGCCGATTAACTTTGTAACCACTTTCTTGTTGAAAGTGTTGCTGAACAAGTTCACCATGTGATCTATTAAATCATATTTCTTTTTTCTATCTTGGCCATTCCACCATGTGTGAATGGTGGGGCCAAACAACTCCAATGCTTTGTCATGTAAGTTTCTATAGAAAGCATTGTTTCCTGCAGTAACGTGTTATCCATTAATCAATTAATAATCTCAACAAATGTCCATTTCAATTTCATTAAAAAAATGAATCAATTAATGGGACAATTACCTACAATCTTCTGAATATTTATCGGAACACACGCGTCATCCACCAGAAAGGTGACATCTAGTGATCCGGTGCTTTTAATTCATTCTTCTCCATGCATAATAGTATCATGTGCACCTACACTATGTTCCTCTCCAGAGTCATCATGTGGAGTCCCAGGCTCCGGCTCATCATGCTCCGGCATGTCATGCTGGTCAAAATCACCCCGCTCATCAATGGATTCGAGGGGAACCTCAGGAGGCTCAAAATGCCTCACTTTCACTTTGCTATGTCGACCTTTTTTTTGCATTGGACCCTCACTACTACCTATATCAGTTGTAGGATCTATAGGTTCCCCACACACAGGGTTTAAAAACTCCTACAAACAGAAATTTTTTCTTTATCAGATCATATACAAAATATAAAACTAAAAAATGAATATGAAATTGTCATAGATAATAAAAATATGTAAAGATGCCACTTACCCCATAATTAGTTATTGTAGTTTGTAGCTCTACAATTCTTGCCCTGTCCTCCTGTGTCAGGGGTCTTTTTCTAATCAAACCTAGATATTCCATGTTATCCTTCTTAAAGGCCTTCGTTACAGTTGTCATTGGGTTTGTCGAATAATATATTTCGTCCTCATCAATATCCTCTATGGGAGCTTGGACCAATGTTTACACAATAAATCAATCAACAAAATTTATGAAATTCACCTCTAACATTAAAAAAATGAAATATTACAGTAATATCAGAAAAACAATAACAAAATTTCAAAAATTTAGTTGTTGTAGTCATAAGTTGTTACTGTATTTAACATTTACCTGGTGAGGCACTGTGGGTGCCTTTCCACGGTCACCCTGGATAGATGTAATGGGTGAAACTCCGACACGTTCACCCTGGACAGAAGTTGATACAATAAATCAATCAACAAAAGTTATGAAATTCACCTGTAACATTTAAAAAATGAAATATTGGAGTAATATCAGAAAAAAATAATGAAATTTCAGAAATTTAGTTTTTGTAGTCATAAGTTGTTACTACTATATTTAACATTTACTTGGCGAGGCATTGTGGGCGCCTTTCCACAGTCACCCTGGAGAGATGTAACGGGTGAAACTCAAACACGTTCACCCTGGACATAAGTTTACACAATAAATCAATCAACAAAAGTTATGATATTCACCTATAACATTTAAAAAATGAAATATTGGAGTAATATCAGGAAAAAAATAATGAATTTTCAGAAATTTAGTTGTTGTAGTCATAAGTTGTTACTGTATTTAACGTTTACCTGGTGAGGCACTGTGGGTGCCTTGCCACGGTCACCCTGGAGAGATGTATCGAGTGATTTTCTACCACGATCACCCTGGATAGATGTTGACACAATAAATCAATCAATAAAAGTTAGGAAATTCACCTGTAACATTAAGAAAATGAAATATTGTAGTAATAACAGAAAAAAAAAATAATGAAATTTAGTTGTTGTAGTCATAATTTTTTACTGTATTTAACATTTACCCGGTGAGGCATTGCAGGTGCCTTGTCATGGTCACCCTGAAGAGATGTATCGAGTGATTTTCTACCAGGGTCACCCTGGACATATGTTGACACAATAAATCAATCAATAAAAGTTAGGAAATTCACCTGTAACATTAAGAAAATGAAATATTGCAGTAATAACAGAAAAAAAATAATGAAATTTATGAAATTTAGTTGTTGTAGTCATAATTTTTTTATTGTATTTAACATTTACCTGGTGAGGCACTGTGGGTGCCTTGCCACGGTCACCCTGGAGAGATGTATCGGGTGATTTTCTACCATGGTCACCCTAGACAGATGTTGACACAATAAATTAATCAATAAAAGTTAGAAAATTCACCTGTAACATTAAGAAAATGAAATATTGCAGTAATAACAGAAAAACAAAATAATGAAAATTGTGAAATTTAGTTGTTGTAGTCATAATTTTTTACTGTATTTAACATTTACTTGGTAAGGCACTGTGGGTGCCTTTCCACAGTCACCCTCTCCATCTATTCAATTTAAGTTGTAATCGATCAACAACTCTTCACCTGGAACTATTGTTTCTATTGCACATACAAATATACAATTTCCTTCATGTGCCTCAAATATGCAATTCAATTTCTTAGTTGTTGCCACTGGTCGTGTACTATTTATAAAGCCCGTAATGTTTCCAATAACTTTTGGCCTTCCATCAATATACATAGTTTCCCCTTTATTTTGATTGTTATCTAGTAGTTGAATATAATTTGTGGCAACTCTGTATCTCCGCATACTTTGCGTATATCGGACCAACATCAACCAGTGATTGTATCTGTATAATGGTCTGACATACTCCATCAATTCAGTTATAGTTCCATAGCCAACCTTTATGCCATACATGGAAAATAACCCCAATCCATGTAAGGACAAAGGAGCAATGCGATACATCCTCCCACCGATGAAGAAATTTGTGTCCACTTCAGGTAGCTCCTTAGGTACCCATCGTTGCACTATATGTTTATACCTCAAGGGAAACTCAATGTCACCTATGCTCTCAACATCATAATTACACGACCCTCTGTTGGCAATAAAAAATTGCATGCCGGTACGAAATATTTTCCTTACCTTTTCCAACCTAGTTGATCTAGAATCAGTAGATCTAGTACAACACGTCTCACTTTCAACCTCTCTTACTATATCTTGATCATCGCTCGAGGAAGATAGATCCAACAGATACCTATTTGGTGGTACCTACACTTGTTAAAACAAGAAGATAAGTTATCGTTCCAATATACATTTTTGGTACCAACACAGTTGCATATAGTTGCATTTAGTTGCATAAAGTTGTAATTGCCACACCGATCCGTCATATAGTTGCATAAAGTTGAAATTGCCACACCTAGTTTCATATAGTTGCATAAGTTGTAATATAGTTGCATAAGTTTCATATAGTTTCATTTAGTTGCATAAAGTTGAAATTGCCACACCTATCCGTCATATAGTTGCATATAGTTGCATAGTTGCATAAGTTGCATATAGTGGGAGAGGACCCCTGGATTGGTTGTGGGGATAAGTTTGGGCTTCTGCTGCATATGATACAACTCCTGAGAGAAATATTATACCTTAATCTCAACCAAGTTCTTAATATCTCATTGATTTCAATATGGGGACAAAAATGGAAGCATGCAGGGGAGATTGCTTTTAGAGGCGAGGATGAAAATATTTGGGAATAATACATTGCAAAACTTAGAGCAATTCATGTTAGTATTAGATATGAGGAGGATCATTTGATATAATCAAAAAATTCGTCGAGTGATTACACTCCCAAGGCATAATATAAGGTTTTATGTTCCAATGATCATATGAGAGTTCAAGTGTGGTGGTAGAAGAAAGTGTGAAAGTTTAAATGTCATTTAAAGACTCATATTTTGATGTGGTTGTTGCTTATTAATAAGGCACTTTCATGGGAAATCCTATAGAAACGGATTACATATTGTCTTAGGAGGTGTCCTTTGTGCAAGGAAAATGAAGAATCAAATTTACATCTTATCATGACATGTTCATATGATATTCATGTATGGGAGGAAGTGAAAGGTTTAACTAGGTTAAGAAATATTTGGAGTGATTCTTCAATTGAGG
>ML806807.1:202819-219413 GCA_009831015.1 Picea engelmannii | reverse complement strand
CAAGGAAAAAACAAGCTAAATGAAATTTGGACATTTGAAAAAAAATTTACAAGTTAAATGAGTACATCAATAAAAAATAACATACTAACCTTGCAAGTTCAAAATTTGAGCTATGTAGATCGAGAATTGGATTTGTTCAACCGGTGGGTGACGGAAAAAATAAACAGCTCAAAAAAAAGCCAAGAACAGTGTCGCAACTATAGCAATTGTGTCGCAAAGTCTCTTAAAGTCACGTATATATAGATAAAATAGTCAACTAGCCGTTAACACCAACCAATGAGATAGGCAAAATTTGCTTCGTTATTGCCACGAAAGTTAGTTTCTATAGCGACGAAAATCCTGACTAGATTTAAATAGAATTTTTGTTGAAATTGCGACGAACTTTCGTGGCAATATCGACGAAAATCTCGCCCTGTTTAAAAAAAATATGAAACTAGTTGAAGCGTGGAAAATTTTTGGGGAATAATTCGCCCATATGTAGTAGTGTAAAGTTTAAAAGATGGTCTGAAACTTCTTTCAACCATTGTAGGAGATCTCTTAGGCTATCATAGTTGAACATCCAATAAACAAAAGGTCATCCTCAAATTAAAACGCACAACAAATATCATACTACCTTACAAGTACATGTAATTATAACCAAATTATGTTAATTGTACCCAGATTTAATGCTATTCTAAGGCAAGATAAACCATATTTTATAAGAAAAGAAGATAAAACACATCGTAAATAACAAGGTAAAAGTACCCAACCACTAACTTACATGTCCATTAAAAAGGGAAGGATGAGCCTCACCTATGTGTAAACAACCAAGGAATCCACCCTCATTGGCCAGAGCTCATCACATCATTAAAATCTTAAGGAGAGCCAACATAATTTCGAATTAATTTATGGCGCAAAGGAAATCGTGATAAAGGGACATACATAGAGGGTTGTGCAAGTCATTGACTTAGCTAGCAGTCTTACCGAGAATTTTGTAAAAGGAACAAACTTGACAGATGGCGCAGATTCTTCTGGCAGTCTTACCCAGAAATTCGTGAAGGAGACGGATGTGATGGATGGTGCAGTGTCTTCCAAAATTCGTGGGCAGTCTTTAAGGGAAAACAAATCATGGGAAACAATGGGAAAGCGCAAAGCCTTAACCCTCCCGAAAATGCAGTGGGAAACGAAACTAATACGATGAGAATCCTTGTGAAGGTGCATATCCTTAGCCCTCTAGAAAAAGAAGAGAAAAAGAAGCTAAGGCTGAGTGAGGAGAATTCAAATTGCAGGGCACCAAAAATTGCAGAGGTCCTTATGATTCTCAGAAAAAAATTCAGATGAAGGAAGTTGGGAAACATCCTTGGGGGAAATGCAGAGAAGGAAATATAAACACTTGGAATCCATGTATCTAAATGCTGAGAAAAAAGGAGAAAGGTACCGAGAAAGGATTCTTCATCAAAACGCAACAAACCACTGTCAAAATCATTGAGGGAACAAGGGTGAATTTTAAGTAAAACATAGAGGTAAAAATGTAAAAATTAAGCCAATTCATGATGTGACGTCAAATCCAGCGTCGACGATGAGCCCAGGGAAGTTCGCTGAGATTTCAATAACAAATCATGGTGATGACGGGCGATTAAAAACTTTTTGCAACAACCAAAGATAAAAGATAACAGTTAATAAATCCCCATGGGTGATCACAAGAACAATATTAAATCGTTTAGCAAATCTAGAGATCAGATGTATCACATCATGGGGAAAGGAGTGAAGGCATAGAATAAAAATAGAGAGAAACAATAATTTATCCTCGTAGAATCAAAATAGTAGGAGAGAAAATATGTTGTGCATTCTAATCATAAGAAAAAACGCAGAGGTGTTTTTTATTATTATTATTATTTTTGCTAGAAGGCGCAAGACAATAATCAGCCAAGGATGAACAACAGAGGTAGAGGGATGAGAGGAACATCCTTCACTCATCATACACACACAAAAATGCAGGGTGTTGAGATCCATAGGTCTATTAATGCCAAAGTGATGACCATAGATCAAGCTCCTGGCTGGCTGCTCAGGCGCAGACTGATGAGCTAGGGACGAAGGAAAAAATAAACCGCAATCATTGCAATCAATAAACCTTAGGACAATTAATTCATGCAGGGATCGAGGCCATGGGAAATCAATCAACATCCAGCTAAGGCTATGGGGAAATTTCAGTCATCAACTAGAACACTAAGACTATCATATACCTTACTTGATTAAGCATACAAAACTGAAAGCATAAATCATACTAACAATCTACCATGCAGAGATAAAGGATGCATGTTGTTACCTAATCTCCCACTCTGAGTTGATGTCCTGCGCGCTCCATGCAACACCCGCTTTCCAACCAATGAGACTTCATCAGTACCTCCCAGCCAATGCTAGGGGTACTCTTCTTCCCCCTTAGCCCCTCGAGCCGCAAAGGGGCCACGCACACTAACCAAAGAATCAGCCAGCTCCCAGCTCGCCTCGCAAGTCCGAGCTACTGCTCCTCATCGAGCTAGGTATCCCAACTCCCACAAGATAAGTCAGTCAAGTATATATTTTTGTAGCGTAACGTTACGCAAAACAGAAGAGATCCTTCATCCTTCTCCTCCTTCCATTGTATAGATTTTTGAAGTCAAAAACTTTCCCAAAACCCCTTTTAAATTATTTTTCATAAACTTAATTCAATATAATCCTCCCCGTACATGTGTCACCCATCCCCTTCATTCCTCCAAAAACTAACTTCTTTAATTAATTAATTACCCTTATTTCCCTCACCCACCTAGAGTCATTCCTAGAATTGCTCCTAGGTGTCCCCAAATTCTCTTACAAGTTTTAATGACTTTCCCCATTATTAAATTACTAGTTGAGTTTAATTTAGAAGGTTCTTTAATGCTAGATACCTTACTAAGTTAGATTTTCTAATTTTATCCTTGTGTTTCCCCTTTCTTTTTATGTTTCCTTATTTTTCCTAGTTTCCTAATTATTTTAGATTTCCCTGTTTCCCCTTTTTATTTAAACTCAAAAAGGAAAGTGCAGAAACTTGCCCTTTTTCCCTTTTTCTTTCTAATGAATAAAATTTTAATTAGCATAATAAGTAAATAAATTATTCCCCCTTTTTAAATTTTGTCCCAAAAGAGTTTATAAATCAATTTAATTGTTTACCCCCTTCTTGTCATAAGATAATGAAGATTACCATTATTATTTATTTTATATATATATATATATATATATATATATATATATATATATATATATATATATATATTTAAAATAGATAAAATTTTATCACTAGTAAAATTTAGACCTAGACCTTATTTTCCTAGGCTGGGTGACATTTTGTTTTTAAGGGAAAGGTTTCAAATATTCCTTAACACTTTATTTGTCCGAAATTCATCTAGGTTTATCCAATTATTAAATAACCATGTGGCATTCCCTTCAGGACGCACTACGTGCTCCAAGGGTAGCACTCACCTCTTTCCATTTTTCTCGCGCGACGTGCCCTTCAGGATGCAACACGTGCTCCAAGGGTCCCACTTGGCTCTTGACTGACATGGTAGACATCAAAAAACCCTAGATTCAATACTCCGCCATGTGGTCTTATGGGAGACTAAGGGCCTTTAAGGAATAATGCCCCTGCCTTATTGCACGCCCCTTAGAATCATCGTGAGCAACTGTCGCAGTCGACCCTCATGGCATAGTGGGTCTTTTCGAATTAGGTAATCGTTAAACTATAGTTCGAGCCACAACGGGAGTGCTAGAAGGATGTGGCAGGGCTGCTATCCACACCTATCCCTCAACATCTCTAGTAGTCGTGCGTGACCCCTCTACTCCACATGCGAGTCTGGTCGGCAAGCTATCGTCAGCCTGTATCATCAACGAATCATGTCAGAAATATATCCAGATCATATCATCTAATCAAATGCACTAATATCACATATAAAACAATTAAACCCCAATGGTTCACTCCCCGACTCGATACAGAGTCCAATGGGTCCCATCGATGCCTTTGCATCCTCGAGTACCAAAATCCTGCACACTCAGTAAAACCGAGTCAATAGCACTTGTCTATGTCAATGCAACAAAATAACATGACATCAAACCATAACACCTCATAATAAAAATCAAATGTTTTAATGGCATAGTAATCTGGATCACTTGCGAGCAAGTGTCCTCAAAGAATAAGTCTGCTCATTGCGCAAGAGCGGGATGTTACATACACCCCCCACTTGGTCTAAACTTCGTCCCAAAGTTTCACAGTATAAGTGCCGAAATAATGTGTATCAAAGTATCATAGGTCTATCTATCAAACAAAAATGGAAACTACTGGCGCATATCATATGCATCCTCCCAGGTCGTCGAGTGTGGACTATAGCTATCCCACTAGACCTTGACTTGCTCTATTGTTCGACGTCGTAGCTATTGAATGCGATGATCCAAGATGCGGATCGACACAGTCGTGAGTGCCCCCTCATCTGATACCTGTAAGGAACTCATGTTAATAACATGTGTAGGATCACTAATATAAAGTCTCAAAACAGATACGTGAAAAACATTGTGCATATGCCTCAAGGAATCAGGCAAGGCTAGTCGATAGGCCATGGGCCCCTTTCTTTCCACGATATCGAAAGGTCCCAAGAACCTAGGAGAGAGTTTATCTCCCTTTCCAAACTTGATCGAACTCTTATTCTATTTTCCCGCAAGAAGACTCGATCGCCAACCTTGTAACTATGGTCGACATGATGCGCATCGACATAACTCTTCTGTCGATCCTGCGCTTCTTTAATCCTTTGTCTTATTGTTTGCATTTTCTCCTCCATTTCTTGGATCGCTTCTGGTCCCACCAGGACCCTATCCTCAAGTCGATCCCAACTCAAAGGCGTCTGACATGGTTGCCCATAAAGAAACTCGAAAGGTGCCATCTTAATGGTGCTTTGGCAACTGTAGTTATAAGTGAATTCTATCAGCGGTAAGAATTATTCCCAATGGTACTGTTGGTCCATCACATACATGCACAACATGTATTCCAAGGTCTGGTTCATTCGTTCGGTCTGCCTATCAATCTCCAGGTGATACACAATACTAAGGTTAAGTCAGGTTCCCAAGGCCTCTTGGAAACTAATCCAAAATCGTCTAGTAAACACTAATCCTATATCGGATATAATCCTCTTAGGTATGCCATGCAATATCACAATCTCACTAATGAAAATTCTAGCTATGTCAGGTGCCTGACACATCGTATGCATAGGAGTAAAGTGAGCACTCTTCATTAGAGTGTCTACTACTATGATAATTGAGTCATACCTCCTTGCCGTCAGTGGCAATCCAACAATAAAATCCATCGAAATAACCTCCCATTTCGATTCTGGAATAGCGTTTGGCTGTAAAAATCTTGTTGGGTGTCTATGTTCAGCCTTTACCTACTGACATTCTAGACATCTGGCCACATAGTTGACTATGTTTGCCTTCATTCCCTTCTAGAAGAATAAGGGTTTAAGGTCTGCCCTCATCTTCATGACCCCTGGGTGAGCCATGTATACTACTCTATGAGCCTCGCTTAGGATCAACCTCCTCAACTCGTCATTTGGCGATATGTAAATCCAATTTTTGAACCTCAATAATCCATCATAATCAAACATAAATCCTTCACATATTGGTACCATCATTTTGTTTTGTCCAATAAAATCCTCGACCTCTTTGCACCAGTCATCGTTGCGCTATAAAGTTAGAATCCCTTCACGTAGATTTGTCTAAAGCGGCACACCAAAAATATGTGTGATCTCCGACTCAACACATCTTCCATTTGGTTTGTTGTTCCTTTTATGTAAGATATCTCGAAGTTGTACTCGCTAGGAAATTCCGACCAATGTCGTTGTCTGGCATTCAGTTCGCTTGTGTACAGATGTGTTGTAGTCCACAGTGGTCCGTCTTTAGTTCAAATTTTCGTCCAACAAGCTATTGTCTCCAAACCTTCAAGACCTGTACAATGGATAAGAACTCCAAATTGTGTGTTGCATAGTTCGCCTCATGCCTTCTAATTTCCCTTGAGATGCAGGCGATCACTCGACTGTATTGCATCAAGACTCCGCCTAAGCCTTCCTTGGATGCGTTAGTGCATACCAAGAATTTTGCATCCATGTCAGGGACCTTTAGTATCGGTGCCATTGTCAACTGAGCCTCCGAAATGCTTCCACGAATTTCTCTGTCCAAACAAAATTCTTGTTCTTCTTTTGTAATTCCGTGATCGGATTTGCTATCTTCAAAAATCCCTCAACGAACCATCGATAGTATATTGCTAAACCCATGAAGCTACGTACTTCCGGGACATTCGTCGACACAGGCCATTCCATAATAGCCTCGACCTTTGTTGGATCCATGGCGATACCTTCATCGAAGATGACATGCCCTAAGTAGTGAATCTTCGATTGATAAAATGAGCATTTGGAAAACTTCCCATACAATTTGTGCTCTCACAGATAGGTTAGTACCAAGCGCAAGTGTTTGTCATGCTCCTCCATCATCCGAGAGTAAATCAAAAAATCGTCAATGAAATTTTCCAAGTACTCATGGAACACCCCGTTCATCAACTCATAAATACCCCTGGGGTGTTTGTCATTCCAAAAGGTAAAACAATAAACTCGTAATGTCCAAATCTCGTCTTAAAGGTGGTCTTAGGGACATCATCCTCCTTGATCTGCAATTGGTGATACCCTGATTGCAAATCGATCTTTGAGAACACCGTCACACCCTTCATCTAATCAAACATATCATCTATCGTCAACAATGGATACTGATTCTTGATCGTTGCCTTGTTCAACTGATGGTAAGAAATGCAGAGCCTCCATGACCCATCCTTCTTTCATATGAAAATAACAGGCGCACCCCACGGTGACACACTTAGACATATCAGTCCTAGGTCCAACAATTCTTTCAGTTGCATTCTCAACTCCTGTAACTCCGGGGTCAACATCTGATAAGGCGTTCTAGCTATCAGTTCAGTCCCCGGTTTTAGGTCTATAGTAAACTCCAATTCCCTCTCTGACGGCATCCCAGGTAACTCCTCTGGAAAGACGTCTGCAAACTCTCTCACCACCAAAAGGTGTTATATACCTTCTGCTACTCCCTTCTCGTTTAACTCAAGGATCACATAAATATTGCACCCCTTGCGCATGCTCTTCCGTAGCTCTAAGGAAGAGATGAACCTCAAGGAAACTCCCTGGTTCCGACCTACAACCACGTGGGTTTGACCCTCATCATAGACCAATCTCAACTATTTCATCTTATAGTTGAGTATCACCTCATGCGATTCCAACCAGTCCATACCAACCACGACATCATAAGATCCTAAGATCGTGACGTACAGGTTGGACCTGGTGAAAAACTCTCCCAGGTTAAGCGTACAACCTATAACCTTTCCTCCAACCTTCTGTATGGATCCAAAAGCCATCTCTACGAAGCTAAACTCATCATGTTCGACTGCCTTTACCTTAATCCTTTTTAGTGTTGCGCCAGAAATGAAAATCTCAGTAGCATCAAAATCTATCAAAATACTAAGGGTCTGGTCACCGACGGTACCTGATGTCTCGAGCACAATCGACTGGTGCTTTGCCTAGCGGTTATTCACTACTGCATGAATCCTATGGGCCTTGCCCAAAAAATCCCACGGTAGTGGGTCTGGCTGATCCAGATGTGTCGACCCTTTCCTCTGGGTAGAAATGATGGTAATGTGGCACCCCACAATCCAACACACTTTCCTTGGTCTAGTATTCCTGGTACCCATAGTAGAAGCTAAATTCTAACGATAAGGCCAAACTCAAACTCCTTTACCTTAAGTTTCTAGGAAAAGATGCAGATCATACTGAAACAACTCCAAAATGGGCCTCGCACTCAGGCACCATGCGACTGACTTGTCGTAAGGCATCGAACTCGTTGAGTTGACACTCAACAAATCCCTAAAACAGATACCTCTCCTGGAACCGTTCCTCGAATAGTTCTCATGACACATCATCGACAACCATGTTCAAATGTAGTAGGAGCATCTTCCACCATAGAAGAATGCTCCCCTTCAGTTGAAATACCCCCATGCGAACCTTCAAGATGGAGGTCGTAATCACGAAGTGTGAAGCTCAACACCTTGCCCTACATCTGTGCCTCGATGGCACACCCATCCACGACACTTGTGGACTCGAGAACTCAACTCTCTCGAGTTCTCAGTGGATGTGAACGGTACTAGCTAGGACGAGTTGTGGACCCTCAGGGGTACATGTTCCTTGGCCTCAAGTATGTACCGATGGTGAATGAAGGCCCTTGACATTATCTCGAATGGTTTTGTCAGACCATCATCATCCCTTACAACAAGAGAATCCATCCCAAGGACTTTTTCTTCCCCTTGGGGTTTCAACTCTGAGGGTGCGGGAACTTCTGGAGGCGTCGCACCTCCTTCCATGGCACCATGTTGTGAACCTTTGAGGCTTCCTCTAAATGTGATTTCCACACAAACATGTTAAGGTTTTTAATTAATGCAAGGGTTAATACTCACGGGTTTACTGCAGTGGAAATCCTGGAAATCCACAGTCGTAGGGTTGAACCCGCTCTGATACCATATGTGACAACCCCTACATTACGACTAGGAAGCGAAGCATAAAACATAATTTATTTATTTTTTGCATTAGGAAATTAGCATCAATAATATAAATCACAACAACGCAAAATCAATGACATCATAAGTAAAAGCATTACCAACTACTTATCATTGAAATAAATAACGAATCAATCAACACATCAACAAAAGGATAGTGACACTTAAACATAAATAGTGTCATCTCTTAGCACATCACAATCATCTTGGAACAATTTATAAACAATGATAAACCAGATAATGAATATTAAAATGACTACCCGCCCAACCTACCCTGCAAGGTTAGGACCTCCAGGACACATAAGCAACACTCAAGCCCAAGATCCAATTTATTTTTACCATTTAAGGTCTCGGGGCTTGTGACTATTCTAAGGAACAAGGAGGTTTCTACATCCCATTAACAATCAAATCCAACATAAACTATATCAATCAATCAATCCTAATCATCAATTAATCATGGCGCAAGGGTAATCATCATCCTTATCAATCATACATCGATATTTAATTTGTGGTGCATGTGATATCAAATTCTAACAATCATTCATCAACATTAAATATTGGTTGTGCACGAGAGTAACCAAACTCTAGAACAATCACATGTCAACTTAATTAATGGCACAAGAGAAAACTAGTTACTAAAATAGTCGTATATCGACATAATTTCATGACGCAAGATTAATCAACATTAAATTCAAAGGTGAAAGAGAATGTAAATACTTTGACCACTAAATATATTGTCTCCTACAATATATTTCGACCACTAGCTGAATCTAAAGACACAATCAAATGATTGATGCAAAATTGCCTATTAAACCTTCCAACACTATTCCAACTACAGTTTACATACGTCAACATCGCCCAAAAATTGATGATAATTGAATAAAAAGGTTTCACTTGGTAGTAAAAGATAAATGCCAATACTAAATCAAAAGGAAGGGATTGGTGCGTATCATTATTAACGGATTGGTTGAAGTCCTTCAGTGATTAGTGACAATATACTCTCTCACTACAATTAATGTGGAGATGACCTTGGATACACTTGAAAACTCGTTAGGTTAAAAGGTCGACTCCAGAGTCCACACTTAGTAATTTAATATCAAGATTCAAATTTTAATCAGTGTGATCCATAACTAGAGCTTGCGCTTATATCCATTTACTTATTATCTCCAAAATTTAAAAGGAAGGGTTCCTCGTAATTAACTTCTCACTCAGTAATGTAACTTACAGGCGTCTAAAAAGCTTATAGAGGAAGGTGCTATTAAGGGTTAATTTGTAACTGGAGAATGTCTAACTTAAAGTAAGTAAAGGTAAGTCATGATGATCCATATAGTTCATGATACAAGGGGAGGAGTTATTACATCATCTCTCTTGTATAGCAATACAATAACAAGCATCAAGGTATAAATAAATAAAAAATCAACTAAAGATTAAAAGATGGTCTGAAACTTCTTTTCAACATTATAGGAGTTCTCTTAGGCTACCATAGTTGAACATCCAATAAACAAAAGGCCATCCTCAAATTAAAACGCATAACGAATATCATACTACCTTACAAGTACATGTAATTATAACCAAATTATGTTAATTGTACCCATCTTTAATGGTATGCTAAGGCAGGCTAAACCTTCTTTTATAAGAAAAGAAGATAAACCACATCATAAATAACAAGGTAAAAGTACCCAACCACTAACTTACATGTCCATTAAAAATGAGAGGTTGAGCCTCACTTGCGTGTAAACAACCAAGGAATCCACCTTCACTGGCCAGAGCTCATAACATCATTAAAATCTTAAGGAGATCCAATAGAATTTTGAATTAATTTATGGCGCAAAGGAAATCGTGATAAAGGGACGAACATAGAGGGTTGTGCAAGTCATTGACTTAGCTGGCAGTCTTACCCAGAATTTCATAAAAGGAATAGACATGACAAATGGCACAGATTATTCTGGCAGTCTTACCCAGAAATTCATGAAGGAGATGGACGTGATGGATGGTGCAGTGTCTTCCAAAATTCACGGACAATATTTAAGGGAAAAAAAAATAATGGGAAACAATGGGAAGGCGCAGATCCTTAACCCTCCCGAAAATGCAGTGGGAAATGAAACTAAGATGATGAGAATCCTTGTGAAGGTGCATATCCTTAGCCCTCCAAAAAACACAGAGAAAAAAAAGATAAGGCTAAGTGAGGAGAATTCAAATTACAGAGGGCACCAAAAATCGTAGAGGTCTTTATGATTCTCAGAAAAAAATTTAGATGAAGGAAGTTGGGAAACATCCTTGGGGAAAACATAGAGAAGGAAATATAAACACATGGAATCCATGTATATAAACACTGAAAAAAAAAGAGAAAGGCACCGAGCAAGGATTCTTCATCGAAACGCAGCAAACCACTGTCAAAATCATTGAGGGAACAAGGGTGAATTTTAAGTAAAACGTAGAGGTAAAAATGTCAAAATTAAACCAATTCATGATGTGATGTCAAATCCAGCTTCGATGATGAGCCTAGAGAAATTCGTTGAGATTTCAATAACAAATCATGGTGATGACGAGCGATTAATTTTTTTTTGCAACAACCAGAGATAAACATGGATGATTTTAGGGGCTAAATTTCCCTCATGGGCTAATTTTCCATGGTTTTTCCAAAAACAAGATTCGCTATTTTAAAATTGATTCGCACAAATTCTATAGGATAAAATTATTTTACCTTAAAAATTGTAGAAAATTTATAAAAACTATATAAAATCCTTATAAATTTGAATATTTTTAGAAAATTATTGCCAAACATTTATAGTTGGCATATGAAGGATTCGTAAGATTCACCAAGGTTTCTACATTTTAAAACAAATTTCCATCCTTAAAATCATCCCTAGAGATAAAAGATAACAATTAATAAATCCCCATGGGTGATCGCAAGAACAATATTAAATTGTTTAGAAAATCCAGAGATCGGATGTATCACATCGTAGGGAAAGGAGTGAAGTCATAGAATAAAAACACAGAGAAACAATAATTTCGCCTCGCAGAAGCAAAATAGTAGGAGAGAAAATATGTTGTGCATTCTAATCATAAGCAAAAACGTAGATGTGTTTTTTTTTTTTTTTGTTGGAAGGTGCAAGACAACAATCAACCAAGGATGAACAACAGAGGTAGACAGCTGAGAGGAACATCCTTCGCTCATCATCCATGCACATAAAAGTAGGGCGTTGAGATTCATAGGTCTATTAACGCCGAAGCGACGACCATAGATCAGGCTCCTGCCGACTACTCAGGCACAGACTGATGAGCTAGGGATGAAGGAAAAAATAAACCGCAATTATCACAATCAATAAACCTCAGGACAGTCAAGACATGCAGGGATTGAGGCCATGGGAAATCAATCAACATCCAACTAAAGCTATCGGGAAAATTTCAATCATCAATTAGAACACTAAGACTATCATATTCCTTACTTGATTAAGAATACAGAACTGAAAGTATAAATCATACTAACAATCTAACACAGAGAGATAAAGGACGCATACCATTGCCTAATCACCTTCTTTGAGTTGATGTCCCACGCACTCCGTGCAACACCCGCTTGTTCACTGATGAGATTTCACTGGTACCTCCTAGCCAACACTAGGGGTACTCTTCTTCCCCTTTAGCCCCCCAAGCCGCAAAGGGGCCACACACACTAACTAGAGAATTAGCTAGCTCCTAGCTCACCTAGCAAGGCTAAGCTACCGCTCCTCACCGAGCTGGGTATCCCAACTCCCACAAGCTAAGTCAGACAATTATATATTTATGTAGTGTAACGTTACGTAAAATAGAATAGATTTTTCATCCTTCTCCTCCCTCCATTATATAGATTTTTGAAGTCAAAATCTTTCCCAAAACCCCTTTCAAATTATTTTTCATAAACTTAATTCAATATAATCCTCCCTGTACATGTGTCACCCATCCCCTTCATTCCTCCAAAAACTAATTTCTTTAATTAATTAATTACCCTTATTTCCCTCACCCACCTAGAGTCATTCCTATAATCTCTCCTAGGTGTCCCCAAATTCCCTTACAGGTTCTAATGACTTTCCCCGTTATTAAATTACTAGTTCAGTTTAATTTAGAAGGTTCTCTAATGATAGATACCTTACTAAGTTAGATTTTCTGATTTTTTCCTTGTGTTTCCCCTTTCTTTTTATGTTTCCTTCTTTTTCCTAGTTTCCTAATTATTTTATATTTCCCTCTTTCCCCTTTTTATTTAAACTCAAAAAGGCAAGTGCATAAACTTACCCTTTTTCCCTTTTTCTTTCTAATGCATAAAATTTTAATTAGCATAATAAGTAAATCAATTATTTCCCCTTTTTAAATTTTATCCCAAAAGATTTTATAAATCAATTTAATTTCTTACCCCCTTCTTGTCATAAGATCAATGACGATTATCATTATATATATATATTTTAAAAATAGATAAAATTTAATCACCAGTAAAATTTAGACCTAGACCTTATTTTGCTAGGTTGGGCGACATTTTTTTTTTAAGGGAAAGGTTTCAAATCTTCCTTAACACTTTATTTGTCCAAAAGTCATCTAGGTTTATCCAACTATTAAATAACCACGCGATGTTCCCTTCAGGATGCACTACATTCTCCAAGGGTGACACTCGCATCTTTCCATTTTTCTCGCACGACGTGCCCTTTAGGACGCACCACATGCTCCAAGGGTGCCACTCACCTCTTGACTGACTTGGTAGACATAAAAAACCCTGGGAGTCAATAGTCCGACATGTGATCTTGTGGGAGACTAAGGGCCTCTAAGGAATAAGGCCCCTGCCTTATTGTACGCCCCTTAGAATCATCGTGAGTGACTGTCGCAGTCGACCCTCATGGCATCGTGGGTCTTCTTGAACTAGGTAATCATTAACCTACAGTTTGAGCCACGATGGGAGTGATAGTAGGCTGTGGTAGGGCTGATGTCCACACCTCTCCCTCAACATCTCTGGTAGTCGTGAGTGACCCCTCTACTCCACATGTGAGTCTGGTCGGCAAGCTATCGTCAACCTACATCATCAATGAATCATGTCAGAAATATATGCATATCATATCATCTAATTAGATGCACTAATATCAGATATAAAACAATCAAACCCTAATGGTTCACTCCCCGACTCGATCTGAAGTCCAAGGGGTCCCATCGACGCCTTTGCATCCTCAAGGTCCAAAATCCTACACACTCGGTAAAACTGAGTCAATAGCACCTATCTACGTCAATGCAGCAAAACAACATGGCATCAACCCATAACGCCTCATAATCAAAATCAAATGTTTTAATGGCATAATAATCCAGATCACTTGCGATCAAGTGTCCTCAAAGAATAAGTTCGCTCATTGCGCAAGAGCGGAATGTTACATAACTATGCATAATACTAGTATTCCTTAAAGGATTACTATGTCAACTCTAAACATAAGTCAATATTAGTCACATTAACCATACGGAAAGGTTGTATATCCTTAGCAAGTTGAGTCATAAGGGTCTGTAATACTGATCTCTTATTTATTAGGGATAGTTATAACTAAGAAGAATGCTAATCCTTATATGATATCAATGGAGTTACAAGCCTAAATATGTGTAATAGTGAGAACATAGCATATCAATATGATTGCAGTATTGAACCAAGCTTTACACTAAGCCTAAGCTCCTGTATTAGTGTAATCAAATAATTAGACCAATAGAGCATAGAGGTACACCAAATGTGATCAATGTTACTTATTAGGTAAATAGTGATGATCCAACAGTAGATGTGATAGACCAATATCACTCTGCATCATACTTGAATATGGCTATTTCTTACCTTTAATCATAACAAAGGTGGTACTTTGTGTTGAGAAAGATTAATGCTTATGAATTCGGCATAAAATTGTCAACCCAGGGTTCATAAACTTAGAGATGTAAGCACAGTATATGCAGGGCTAAAGCAATCTTATTCTACTCTAACATTCGAAAGGAAACACTGTGACTAAAACTAAATCTAAAATCTAAAAAGTATGAAATTGCATCAAAGGAAATTAATCTAATAAACCTTGCAACTAAAACTATCTCTAACTACGAAATAAACTGAAATTGAATCTAACTTATGAAAACAATTGAAATTGAATCTAACTGTGAAAATATGAAAGCCAAAATTAATCTATCAAAACATGGAATTGCATAAATCAAATCTAATAAAAGCATTGAAAATTACAAATAACAAAGGGCAAAATGAAAAGCATGTGAACTCACATGAGAAACTAAATTAACGAATCAAAACATAAAGAAATCCAACTCTTTATTCCAAAAGTATCATTCTAATTACAAAAGGATGAGATCCATATCTAACTCTCAAAATGAAAACTATCTCAAAACTGCAAGACTATGAATCAAAGCTCAATCACTCTATTCTTCTATTCTAGAGAGAGGCCTACTTATTTATACATAAATAAAGATAACAAACTCATAATTACAGATCCACTTTTCTCTCAACCTATCCCTTCAAATCCTCCACAAATATCTTAGATAATATATTCTATCCATGATCTTCTCCTTGAAGTTAGCTTGAATGATTATCTCCAAATCAAAGCTTGAAGATGAAATTCGAATGTGAAGCTAGGTGGTGATTTTTGACCTTGTGAAAATCTTCAAATTTGCCTGTAGTCATCACAAAACTCATCCAACTTTGAGATATAATGAAAATATGTTAATTTTCTAATATTTAATCACAAATTCTCTTAAAAATACTTGAAAATAAATAATTTGGAAAATGGAGATATAAACCCATATGTATTATGAAAGTGGTGGAGTTTTATGGAAGGATAAGATAAGAATGAGGTGATAAATGGTGTATGATCAAGGAATAAAAGGTGTATTTATGCGGTCCAACATTCCCCCCAACTGAACTTGTTGCATGTGTTGGCAAATGTTTAACAGGTAGCGTATGCTTGTCATTGATGGAAAGTACAACAGTGAAGATGGCAGGATCAGAGTGTGCATTGATGGAAAAACAGGAACAACGTAAGCTCAGGAGGTATTAGCGCAGATTCGAATGCAGTGCGTAGGTGTGCACCAGGGATGAGGTTAACTCATGACTAAATCTCAAGGGAGATGGCGTACTTAGGATCATAGGCGGATCAAAGGTCGAGGCCTTTGACACCTAGAAATTATTCCAAGTAAGAAGGATGTGTAATCTTGGAGGAGAAGCATCGGTGATCGTTGGATCCCATCCTGAATTCTCGATGACCATCAGATATCAATGTAAACAAGAGGAGCGCACAGATATGGAGGATAGATATCGGGCGTTAGATCCGAGCGCAAGGTTTGACCACTGTTGGATTGAGGAGAACCTACACGTCTTTAAAGTGCAAGGAGTAGAGGGCTCACAAAATCCCGAAAGAAGGAGGACCGTCTATCTCAGGGGGTTATGTGGAGCGTTGATCCGACTCCCTGTCGGAGTTTCGGGGATCGAGAGTTGGAGATGACAAGTAATATCATCCACAGAAATCCCTATTTCACGATATGAAAAATCATGACGTAATCTAAGCCGTCAAATCAAGATCATATCTAGACCGTAGACTCGACTCACGTCAGCTAGGAACACATGGCACAACCAGGTAATGACAAGTGTCAGACTGATTCAACATTTCAGGCACATGTAAGTCACGAATCAGAGTGACACATGGCAGTATTCAACATGTGTCAATCCACGTGTGATGTCAACATATTTACACCACTCGGGAGATGGACAGATGTGGGAGGATGAGGAGGGGCTAAAGGGAACGAGCCTTGTCGCACGGTCAGGTGGAGAACGATACAAAAGGTGACATGTCAGGAGTGGGGTCCTTCGTCAATACCCCACCATTATGGACCCCCCCCCCGTATTAAAGGCATAAAGGAAAGGAGGATTCGGAATCGGTTGAGCACCATTGATCTGGGCACTCTAATCCTAGC
>ML806807.1:169682-183936 GCA_009831015.1 Picea engelmannii | reverse complement strand
GTGTCATTGCTTTATAGTAATACTCTATTTCATGATAACATGTATCTGATTATGGTAAGTATGTCTATTGCTAATCATTGTACCTATGATATCCCATGTAGTTAATACGAGATAAGATTAATATCACAACACGTATTAATTATGGTAAATAAGTAACATGATATCACCTTGTTGAACCTTAATCTAAGTTGTTCTTGTATTACTGATATCATAGTAATGGAATGGCTATATTCCCCTTCTATTACAAGTTAAGCTATTTCCTTTATCTCTTATTATATACTTCCCTTTGTAGTTAACAATCATGTTGTTTGCTTCTATTCCCTATGTTATAGCTCATACAACAACCTTTAACTGTAATTGGAAAAATAGGGCAGAGGTTAGTAGTATCCCTATTCAATGGACTTACTTCTTTATAGTGATCATTTTTCTAGTACTAGGATGAGATTCATAGTATGGAATGTTATGGAATTAATGAGAAGCAATATCAATGGCTACTACATAATGAGAGATTCAAACCAGTGTAATCAATAGTTCATAATCAGATACATTAGACTCATATCAGTAAGTTGTACTCATAGTTAGTGTTGTACTAATCCATATCCAAGTAATGGAAATCAATGGAGCTCAGCCTATACAATGTGTGTAATGAGCTAATCACTATCATAAATAGTACTAATACACTAGCTCTATGTGATGGATAGGTGATCAAAATAGTAGTAGTGATCACGTATTACTAATAGTTTAATGAACATTAGTTTTGTGTTAATTACATTACGAGTATTTATTATTATGTGTTATTACATATGGTATAAGTAGTAACATGTAGATATCGAGCTTAATGTAGAGCTTACTTCATAGTTACCCATCATGTAATGGTTCCAACAACAATAAGTAAGCATATGGTGTTAGTTATGTGATTACCTTTATCTAAAGAAGAATGTGATGCTATTGTGTCAATACTAGCTATAACTAATAGTACTCATCATGTGTTCACAGTGGAAGCTTCTTCTAGTGTTGTTGTAGGCTTTATATCTTGACCTAATGGAATTATAACTAGATAGGATGCTACTTAGTCAGCTTCTAGATCTTTACCTGGAGATCAAATTGACACGACCACCTAACCATTTCAAGATTCTTATTCACCTTGCCCTCAACATGTATAATAGTAAGCATAGATAAGCCCATTGAAATGTTGTACTAGACATGTTTACATAATTAGTGATGGAGTGGCTTAATGATAGAATTACACTTGACCATATTCTACATGCCATAACGTCCTTGACATAGCCCAACCTTGTCCATGTACAGACACAAGCCTAAATTCGAGCATGTCCCTGTACATGGACAAGGCCATATTCAACCTTGTCCATGTATAGGGACATGCCTGAATCATTTAATGACCAAATAATTCACTATTTAATACTTGTCCACATGAATTTGGCACAAAAATATTTTACTGCATTTAATATCAAGAGACAACAATACATATAGTAGAAACAATTGCTAACTCATGTCAATTGATATAACAACAACAAATACATTCATTGTAATTGGTGATAGACTTGTTAAATCTATTACGATGGAAGTAAAACTCAAAAAACACAAACTGATCTATACTTTATTGCTGACCTATAATACCCTTGTTGTAGGTGTCCAAGAATATGTAGCAAGAAATGTGTTGGAATGGTCCCTTTTTAGAAAGCCTGTAAACACACATGTGAGGCCTGTGTTTAAACAATGATATCTAAAATGATACACAATTATGAGTTATTTCATTCATTAATAATCTCAAACAGTTTGCAGACAATCTTTATATATAATTATATGGTTGTTATGGCGCCCAAGACAGAGGTTATATGTGTGTTATTTTCAATGTATAACATGAGAAAGATCCTCCCAGCAACTTCGTAGTATGAAATACCAGTTGTTGTTAATCCAACCAATAGATTTGCAATGTGACAATGCATATCAGTGTCCCTTCTCTTTTAGAATATGATGATTTAGGAGTTGTCCTTAGCATCCAAAGGTCTTTCCAGTCTACATGTTGAACCCAACCTCTCTGTCATTTAAATCTAGATTTGAAATGATGAATTTGTAGCTGAGAAAAGAAATTTACTAGTGTCGAACACACAGTTTGTTGATAAGAGAGGGACGTCCCTCACAAACCCATGAGATGCTGAGAAAAGAGAGGTACAACCTGGTGATAGGTGGTTCGACGTCCTTGATAGGTGGATAGGGTCGAATATGGCCCTGTCCATGTACAGGGACAGGCCCGAACCTCCTATAAATTAATAATTTATGAACACAATAAGATGCAGACACAATAGAGTAAAAACACAAACACAACAACACCTAGACCATATAATATAGATAAGTAGAGGTATCGTATGTTTATCGGATGGGATGGCAGGGCCGAATTCGACCCTGTCCATGTACAGGGATAGGCTTGTATTCAGGCCTATCCCTGGACATGGATAGGGAAATATTTGGCCCTGTCCATGTATATGGATAGGCTCAAATTCAGGTCTATCCATGTATATGGATAGGATTGAATATGGCCCTATCCATGTTCAGGGACATGCTTGAATCTCCTATAAATTAATAATTTATGAACACAATAGGATGCAGACACAATAGAGTAAAAACAAAGACACAACAACACCTAGACTATATCAGACACAGACAAGTAGAGATATACTATGTTTATTGGATGGGATGACAGGGACAAATTTGGACGTGTCCATATATAGGGACTGGCTTGAATTCGAGCTTGTCCCATTATTGAAGAACAATAGATGTATAAACTAAATAACATCCAAAGAAGAGCATGATCACATTATTGATCTTCCTTTGGTTTTTTGGTTTATTTTGTTTTTGGTTAAGTACCAAGTTGAGATAATGTGTTATTTTTTTCTCTCCCAGGATGGCCCATGAGACCTAGGAGTAGTTAAGAAGAGCATGCTCACATTATTAATATTCCTTGTATGTTGAGATGATAAAATCTTATAAGTAAATATCATGAGAATCATGTCGACATTTTGTCATTCAAGAAGAACTTAATTGTTGACTTTGTCTTGAAATCACCCTTGCTTGACTTACGCTCCCTTTAATTGTTGTGTGGGCTTTTGGTTTTGTGCTTTACCTAAAGAAAATTAGCCTTCTTGACTTTGGAAGAATTTAATTGTTGACTTTGTGTTGAAACCACCCTTGCTTTAGTTATGCCCCCCTTAATTATTGTGTGGGATTTTGGTTTTGTTCTTTGTTTTTCCTAAAGAAAGTTAGTTTCCTTGACTTTGGATCCCTTCTCTTGACTTATTTAATTATTTAATTGTGTGGCTACTGTTAGCATCAGAAGTCACTCCTGGATTGCTTGCAGGAGCAGAGCCCAACGCCCATCAGTTTTATGTCACGATTTGTTTAATGGGGTGATCGAATGGAAAGAGACCCAGGAAAGAAGCTTTGACTCAGGATGGTTGGGTCTAGTATGTAGAAAACAAGGGAGGTCTTGATCCAACTTCCGTCAGTAAGGTGAGTATAAGATGGATAGATGGAAGAATTAATGAGATGAGTGAGCAAGACTGCCTCGGGCATCAGGCCTTCGACAACTTGAGGAGGAAAAACTCAAAAGACAAGATCCTCTTGACCCCGAGTTTCAATGAACTGAAAGGTGGCTCAACTGGATCCTCCAATTTTGAGCCATTCAGCGTTGATAAAGCACAAGAACTGATTAGAAACCCTATGACTATTACAGTGATCCAACCTACATCATCCTATAATAGTGCAACTCGACTGGATCCTCCAATTCCGAGATGGTCTAACACAGTGTAAACAAACGGATGGAAAGAGACTGACATCCATAAAGTAAGAAGTTTCAAATGCCAATACATAACCAGAGCGACCAACGCTTCCTCAAAACTTTACAATCGAGAGCCTAGCTCAACCATCCATCTTTACAAAAATGGCGAAAATGCCTACATATACTCAAAAACAACAACAACAGCAAAAACAAGACGCTACATTAAAGAATTGTGTCTGCATGGCTTCTGACAGCCTGCCTATGCAGAATCAGGATGATCGTGTGCCTATGACAGACGCCATCAGATTTCGGATTGTCCTTCTGTAGGTGAGTCGACGTGAATTAGTCCTTTGTCAGACCTTCCTTTTATGTTGGAGATGATGTTCAACCACCAGCAACTGCCACAATAACTACGTTTTTGGGATCGGGGATGACCTCGGTCAACTCTGCCTTCTGGGACGTGGAGGTCTCCTAATGGTGCCACCTGGATCAGCCAAACGGTCCTTCTTTGGACGCTACTTCGCTGGACTGCTGCGAGGGACCCCTATGGAAGATGTGGATGAGGGTGTGACGAGGGTTAAAGGCATGAACATTGTGGAGGTGATGGAGAAGAAATGGGAGTTGTGACATCAGTTGAGGAATGCCACGCGGTCTGAATAGGATAGAGGAGGAAGGAGCATGGAGTGCGGGAGTACAGGAGGAGGTGATTGGGAATGAGAGGGACACATGGCAGGAGACGAGAGGATGACGAGCTGAGGAGGTGCCATGTGGATGGAGAGAGGGAAGTTGGATAGATGACAGGGGAAGAGGGAGGTGGTAGGTGGAGAATAGGTGGCAACGAGGAGGATGATACTAAAGGTGAGACGACAGGCAAGGGGCCCCATAATAATAACACATCATTCCGGACCCCCCCTCTTTTATTAAATACAAGATGTCAAAGAGGGTCCGGAAACGCCTGAGCGTCATTGATCTAGGCGCCTCGATACTGACCGTTGGAGAGTTGCGCGCTCAATTCCGAATCCATGCTCCCTTTAAGTCCAATGCACCCGAGTTTCATCGATGGATGGACGGCTGAGATGACCTCGGTGCTTTCACTACAAAAATCTCAAAAGGCCCCACCTGTGGCTCAGATCTTGTGCCGCGTGTCCTTCTGATCAATGGTCCCGATCCTTTCGGGACTTCTTGCACCGAGAGTTCACGATGTGCTTCTTCTTCAAATTCCCGATTGACCAAACTGTGAAAGCACGGATGTGTGCCCCGTGTCCCTCAGATGAGCGACCTAGATGGCTTTGATGTCAGAAGAGGGTTGCCTCCATTACCAGGCTCGCTTGACGTGACCGAGTGCTAGGACCATAGGCTCGGCTTCAAAGGCGCTTATCGGCATTTCGGGGTTTGGGGTTTCAAGATGTAGAACGACGTGAAACCCTCACCCTTCGAACTCCCGAATGCCAAAAAGCTGACGTGACTAGATATCGCGCCATGCTTCCTTTGGATGGATGACTGATATCCTTTCTTGCATGTAATATAGACGCTACCCATCGTGCTAATTCCGGTGCAACTCCACTAACCGTGATTTCTCGCTGACCGTCGATCTGCTCCTATGGATGAATCTGGGCTGTTGACAACATAATTTCTCCCGCTCACTTGATTTTTAGCCTGAAATGGGGCTTTACGTGCTATGCTTGGGTGTTCTTCGTGCAACTTGCAGACCTGGATGCTCTCGGGCCCAAGACAAGAATTGTTGCTAACATTAGGCTCCATGGGGGATAGAGTCGTCCCTGTGATGCTTTAAGAACTCATTCTGCAGCTTCAGTGCCTTGCTGTTGGGCTATGGAGTCAGGCTCAAAACATCCCGCTACTAAAAATACAGGCCGAAAAATAAAAGCAACAAAATAAAGATACATGCTCAAAGGAGCTTATTTATATACAATCCTAAACTAATAAAACACTTTACATGGGGCTAGGTGAAAGTAGACTTCCACCATATCCAATCAAGTAACTTCCTAAAGGGAAGCTCTTTCTTTCTGTCAATGATCACCAGCAAATGGTGTAACTGTGACAGCAGAATGGATACACTCTTCAACTTCTCCTCATAGGCTGAAGTTGATATGGAATAGGGCGGCTCCAAGGCATAAAGGACATGCCACTCCATGTACTCGCTGACAGGATCATAGAATGAGTGGAAAACCCTGTGAAAAGGGTAGAAGCAGGCATGCTCTGCTCCACAGCTACTCCTACAGGGTTGAACTTCATGAGTCTACATAGGTGAATGGGCGGGCTCCGGGCAGGAAGTCACCTGTTTCACTAGTTCTTTCTGCTCTTCTTCTTGGCTCTCCCCCAGGTTCGATTCGTATTCATCATAAATAGGGACCATGGGGTGGTTCTGCTTGTTGACTGGCTCTTCAGTATCTCTATAGTGATCAAATGTAGGATAAGCTTGCTGCTCATCATCACTATAATATAAATCAAAAAGGGGTTGTCCTTCATTGATATGATCCTCCTCCATAACAGTGATCCCGTAAAAAATTTCCGTTTTAGGGATAGTGGGACCTGCTGGTTCTGGCTACTCACACATAATATTTTTCTCTTTAATCCCAGGCAAAAATATATCGTGAGAAACCCCTTGAAGGAAAAGAGAAAAATCCTCCTCCATAACCATCCCTTCTTTAAAAACGGGGAGGTCTTCATCGTCATAAGCAGGGCTGCTAGAAACATCTGCTTCAACTCGATACCCAGGTGAGCCATCTACTATAGACCACATCTGCTCTATAAACTCATAATTTTCACAAGAGGCATGTTGATCTTTATGAACATCTAAAAGAACAGGTGCATCTGAAATAATGTTAGATGCTTCCGTTCTAGGGCTAACATAATTAATATCATTCAACACCTCTATTTTTTCATGGAAAATGCTTTCCTCCATAGTAAAATATTTATCATGGACATGGTCTTCAGGGCCAGCAGAGGCTTCATGAAGCAAAGAAAACTCCTCACAACAGTTTTCATACAAATAATCAGCTGGATAGTAATCTTTACAAAATGAATTGAAAGTTGTATGAAAATCTGTCAAAGAATGGATACTTGCAGTGGGAAGAGATCGACACCAATCAAGAGCAGCTCCCTTTAATGAATACCTGAAGAGCTTAATCTAGACATCTTCATGCATGATATTAAGTCGATGAATAACCTCATTAAAGTCCAATAAATGCTCAGCTGGTACCTCCGAACTCTTTGCGTGAAATTTGGGGAGGAAATTTTCCCATATGTCTCTATCAGGAAGTGCATTAGGAAAACCAACTATCTGGGAAAAGTCACAGAAAGAAAACCTTTGAGCTAAGATTTTCTCCATATCGAACCAGTGGAGTCGCCAATCGATCCTTGAATCATGGAGTCGCCAAGTGAAAGATGCGCAGTTTCGAATGTGTCTGGTCCTTGTTCACCATCAAAGGCCAGATCCTAACGTTGTTGTTACCCCATGAAGCTTCTCAGGCTGAGAAAGAAGCTGCTGAAACCTTCTCGAGAAAGCTCCTTAGGGTCAACTTTCAGGTGTGCTAACAGTAGCCATAGCTGAAACAGTGATGTGGAAACCTTGGAGTCACCACAGTGGAGTCACCAGGTGCACAGTAGCAATCTTGAAGGGCTCTGATGTCTGATGCACCTTCAGAATCAGAGGATTAATGTCGTTCTGCCTAGGGAAAATCTTCAACTTCGTCCCCGACAACGACGCCAGAAATGTTAGCGTCAGAAGTCACTCCTAGATTGCTTGTAGGAGCAGAGCCCAACGCCCATCAGTTTTATGTCACGATTTGTTTAATGGGGTGATCGAATGGAAAAAGACCCAGGAAAGCATCTTTGACTCAGGATGGCTAGTTCTAGTATGTAGAAAACAAGGGAGGTATTGATCCAACTTCCGTCAGTAACCTAAGTATAAGATGGATAGATGGAAGACTTAATGAGATGAGTGAGCAATACTTCCTCGGGAATCAGGCCTTCGGTAGCTTGAGGAGGAAAAACTCAGAAGACAAGATCCTCTTGACCCCAAGTTTCAATGAACTGAAAAGTGGCTCGACTGGATCCTCCAATTCCGAGCCATTCAACGTTGAGAAAGCACAAGAACTAATTATAAACCCTGCAACTATTATAGTGATCCAACCTACATCATCCTATAATAGCACAACTCGACTGGATCCTCCAATTCTGAGTTGTCCTAACACAGTGTAAACAAAGGGATGGAAAGAGACTGACATCCATAAAGTAAGAAGTCTCAAATGCCAATACATAACCAGAGCGATTAGCGCTTCCTCAAAAATTTACAATCGGGAGCCTAGCTCAACCATCCATCTTTACAAAAATGGCGAAAACGCCTACATATACTCAAAAAAAACAACAGCAACAAAAATGAGACGCTGCATTAAAGAATTGCTTCTGCATGGCTTCTGACAACCTACCTATGCAGACTCAGGATGTTCGTGCGCCTATGACAGATGCCATCAGATTTCGGATTGTCCTTCTGCAGGTGAGTCGACGTGAATTAGTCCTTTGTCGGACCTTCCTTTTATGGTGGAGTTGTTGTTCAACCACCAACAACTTCCGCAATAATTTCTTTTTTGGGATCGGGGACGGCCTTGGTCAACTCTGCCTTCTGGGACGTGGAGGTCTCCTAATGGTGCCACCTGGATCAGCCGAACGGTCCTTCTTTGGACACTACTTCGATGGACTGCTGCGAGGGACCCCTATGGCATATGTGGACGAGGGTGTGACAGGGGTTAAATGCGTGAACACTGTGGAGGTGATGGAGAAGAAATGGGAGCTGTGACATCAGTTGAGGAATGCCACGCGGTCTGAATAGGACAGAGGAGGAAGGAGCATGGAGTGAGGGAGTACAGGAGGAGGTGACTGGGAATGAGAGGGACACATGGTAGGAGACGAGAGGATGATGAGCTGAGGAGGTGCCATGTGGATGGAGAGAGGGAAGTTGGATAGATCACAAAGGAAGAGGGAGGCAGTAGGTGGAGAATAGGTGGAAACGGGGAGGACGATACCAAAGGTGACACGACAAGAAAGGGGCCCCACAATAATAACACATCATTCTAGACCCCCCCTCTTTCATTAAAGATAGGATGGCAAAGGGGGGCCGAAAACGCCTGAGCATCATTGATCTAGGTGCCCAGATACTGACTGTTGGAGAGCTGCGCACTCAATTCCGGATCCATGCTCCCTTTAAGTCCAATGCGCCCTAGTTTCATCGATGGATGGACGACTGAGATGACCTCGGTGATTTCACTACGAAAATCTTGAAAGGCCCGACCTGTGGCTTAGATCTTGCGCCGCATGTCCTTCTAATCAATGGTCCTGATCCTTTCGAGACATCTTGTACCGGGAGTTCACGATGCGCTTCTTCTTCAAATCCCCGATTGACCAAACTGCGAAAGCATGGATGTGCGCCGCGTGTCCCTCAGATGAGTGACCTAGATGGATTTGATGTCAGAAGAGGGCTGCCTCCATTACTAGGCTTGCTTGACATGACTGGGTGCTAGGACCGTAGAATCAGCTTCAAAGGCGCTTATCGGCGTTTTGGGGTTCGTGGTTTCGAGATGTAGAACGACATGAAACCCTCACCCTTCGAACTCCCGAATGCCGAAAAGACGACGTGACTAGATCTCGCGCCATGTGTCCTTTGGATGGATGACTGATATCCTTTCTTGCATGTAATATAGACGCTACCCATCACGCTAATCCCAACGCAACTCCGCTAACCGCGATTTCCCGCCGACCGTTGATTTGCTCCTACAGATGAATCTGGGCCGTTGACAACATAATTTCGCCCACTCACTTGATTTTTAGCCTGAAATGGGGCTTTACGTGCTACGCTTGGGTGTTCTTCGTGCAACCTGCAGACCTGGATGCTCTCGAGCCCAAGACAAGAATTGTTGCTAACAGCTACGGCCCCTCTTCTTGGTCTTTTCCATCTTGCTGGAGATCTCTTCTTGGTTATTTTTTGGGGATTCTGGTTCTACTTGCTAGTGTCGCCCTCCTCATTTGTTTGTTGGTGTTTTCCTCTTTATCTTCTTGCTAATGCCACCTTGAGTATGTTGTGATTCTCTTATATTGTTGGTGCCACATGTGTATGTTTCTAGTTAGTCTATTGATATTTTACCCTAAAAGTTCTCTTTGGCAATTTGTTCCATGTGTCATGATGAGATCTGCCCCGAGGGTTTGATCAATGATCCCTTGAAGTTTTTTCTGAGCATATATCTAATAGGATAGTAACAACATGTATCATGTGATACTATTTCTTGTTTTAGTTTTAAGTAAATGTTTTATCGGTGATTTTTTTAGTCAATGATTGTAAAAAATATAGTTGTTCTAGTTTTTTCAATATATGTCTGTGATGCTTTGAAGTTGTTATAAATGCTTAAATGCTTGTGTTATAAATTTAATATTTCCATTTAATGTTTCTATAACTTATGAACTTTCATATTCATGAATTTCCAAAGTATAGATAATGAGGCAAGATATCGAGACATGAGTCTCCAAACATTCCTCGCAAACACTCTAGGTTATCCTAAGAAGGAAGAAGAGGAACCCCTTCTTCAACTGAGACTCTAAGTGACCAATGACAATCTCGACTGAGAATTTGCTCCAACAAGTTCTATGGATGCAACCTTCTTAGATATGTTGCACATTGATACTCCTACACCTGAGAATGTAGGGAATACATCAGGATAAGAAAATATTTTTAGTAATTTGCTTTGATATATATGTGTGTGTGTGTGTGTGTGTGTGTGTGTTTTATATATGGTTTTTTTTTTAATATTTTATGTTAAATTATGCCAAGTTAAATGTTGTAATTACTTTCAAATGTATGTGTAGACAATGAGTTTAATGTGAGGGAAGATAATAAAAGAGAGAGTGGGTGTCACTAAGATTCTAATGTTGGTGAAGAGGGTGAAGGTGGATTTAGGAGGCGACATTATCAAGAAACAAAAGATTACACACCTATGTCCACCTATCTTTCGGATGTTGGTGATGAGATTTTCTAGGAAGGGATTACTGAAGAAAATACCCTTGAGTGATGCGCAGGTGTTAAAAGCAGGTTGGAAAACAATTTGAGGAGATTGGATCTCCCTCGGGGAAGTAAAAAAAACTTGGAGATTGTTTTGCATTCATTGTAAAACTTTATGAATGCATATCAAAAGATGGGGCCAACCACTGACAATTTTATCGATTTGATGAGGGGGAGAAAGTCATAGGTGATGGGCCCTGATAAATGGGACGTAGTAAAAACTAAAGTTTCAAAATAAAACACAATTTCTATGTTCAATTTCAAAGATGGGCCAAAGTGAAAGATGTTGAAGGTGCAATATTTTAAGCACCCGAACATAGGAGGACATATGTATAACAGAATTTTGATAGCATATGAGAAATTGTCGTGAAATGATGAGGTTCCACATTATTTTTGTAGAGGATTTTATGCAGATTTTTTCATGGACATGCACCCTGATTATACTAGTCTACCGTCCGATTATTATGGGGCTGGTAAAGGACGAACATATGATCGAAAATGAGCATATCGAAATGTGACATTGCAGAGGCCTCCACGACCTTTAGTATCTCTCTCAACAGGGGAATTTGCTTCACATTTAGAGTTGAAAGTTTCATCAGAGGTTGGCAAAGAGGCTAGGAATGAAATCAGACAAAATTTGGAATCGATTTTTTATGGTGTTGATGTTGGTTTGAACTGTCAGCGAGAAGAAGCCAATTCTCGGGCCATTTTTGTTTATAAAACAGATGAGAAGTTAGATACCATGTCAATAGAAGATATTATGGATAATGCCAAATTTTGTCGTAATGGTTGTAAAGAGGTCATTAAGAATGATGAACCGAACAACAGATTGGTACGTGTTCTAGTTAGTAATTGTTTTACGCATTTGAGGATAGTTTACTTCTAATTATAGATCTAGATACATATCATTGTATCTATAGAAATATTTGAGTTGTTATTATCATTAATTGCAGTTTGGAGATATGTTAAATGAATCTCCAGTAAATGGGGGACTTGATTCCACGAGTTTAAATTTTCATGGGTTGAATCAGGTATGTATTTTCTAATATCCATAGATGAGCACTTTAGTTGCGGAATCTTCAATATTTTGAATAAGATCAACAACATGACATTTATAATTTTGTATAAATGTGAACACATTGAATCCTAGATTTAGTTCTTAGTTTTGTTTTTCACAGATCCCTATTCCATCTCCTACTACTTGGGCAGGCTTGTCTCAATTCTCATTGGGAGAGTTTGAAGAGGGTGGGAGTTCACACGTATCATTGCATGTTGAAAACAAATTTAGTTATATATTAAAATTGCAAATTGTCATTTAAATTATTAATTTAAAAGAATAATGTATTAAACAACATTTAATTTATTGAATCATAGGTTGGCACATCATAGGCATTACATGTTTCAAAATTTAAAACTACAATTTAATGTGTTAAAATCATTTAAATTTAATTTTCAAAATTTCAAATTTGAAATGTGTTATATAGGGCAATGTGGAGAAGAGAGTACCTAAGAGTGTGCTTGAACAAAATGTGGAGAAGAGAGTGTGGGAGATTGGGATTGAGGAGGAAGCATCCATACATGGGAAGGATGTGTCTATTCATGATGATTCATAAATATATGTTCATTGCACATTAGTGAGTTTTAATTTTATTTTATGTTGGGTTTTTATATAAAAGTGTTTAAGCTTATTTTTGTTGAATAAGCTTATATTTTTTTTTTTCAATTTTTTTTTTCTCAAATTTTTAGTTTAGTCTTTCTTATTCATAGGGTTACTAAACTAGTGTCTATATAAATTTTCAATGCTTTGATCAATTATTTCGAAATATATAGAACCCCTATATAAGCTTATCATTGTCTTAAATGGTACATTCAAACTTATCTATGTTTAGATCATGATGAAGACCTAATTTTGAACTTGAACATTTGATTATTTGAGAACAAACTCTATCCCGCATCAGAAAATGGGAAGTTTCTAAATATTCTTCGATTGGATTTCTTGCCTTGTCCAAGAATAGTGTAGTATGGACATTTGTGTTTTTTGCATATAACGAAGTGAATTCTTTCTTTCCAGGGTATTGTCAAACTCTTAAATAAATTGGTTACTAACCACAAAAACCAAAATTCATGTAGATTTACAAATAAGCTATGTACGTGAATGATCTCACTTATGTTTAGATTATGACAAATACATATTTCAAAGATCATTTTATTATATGTAATATGAATACATCCCAAAGATGAAATATTTAAATGGTTGTTGAAGAATGACTTAATATATGTGCAGATTTTTGTTTTCTTCATGTACATGAAAGATTATATGAGAACATCTATTCCACCGTAGAAAGAGGAGATAAGTATTTTTTTGAAGAATGGTTTTTAAAATGGATATTTTTGAACTTTCATAGATATAAGTAATTTCTTGGAAGAATGGCTTAATATGCATATTTATGAGTCCTTTAATTTGAAAGAGCATTTGAGGGAATTTGATTATATGAGAATATCTATTCCACTGCAAAAGAGGAGAGAAGTATTTTACTGTTGAGGAGATAAGTATTTTACTACTGAGTAAATAAGATCACCTGGCATGAGAATTTCACCTGAAGGATTTGAGACTTTATCCACAAGGAGATAAGTATTTTATAGGAAGAATGAATTAATATGGAGATTTGTGAACTTTCTGCATACACAACTATACTTATTTTCAGAGTATTATCTAACTCTAAACACAAAAATTGGTTAACAAGAACACAATTTTTTTTTAATTTTTTTTTTAATATTTTAGATAAGATTTTACAAATTGTTTAAATCATGTATGCTTAATGTGGAGAGTAACTATTTTGGAAGTTTTGGAACTTTGTGATGGAAATTTGAATTTAAAAAAGTGTCAAAAAAGTGTAATAAAAAAGAGGGATAATCTTAAATGTGTTTAACTTTGGTTGGGTATGTTATTATTTCTTATTGTTTATTTAATATTTAGTTAAAGTATATATGTTAATATGTGTTATTTGTTTTTTTTATTATTGTTTTTTATTGCTACATATATTTACATTATATTTGGTGGAAAGGAGTATGTTGGAGGATGAGACTTAACTCTTTTGGTATATATGTTAATTTCGTTTTAATCACAATTTGTTTTATTTATCTAAAATGGTACATATGTACATTTTATTTTAAATTTGCACATATATTTTATTGTAAATTTTTAAATTTTGAATTCTATTTTCTTTTGCAGGTATGAATTGTAGGTATGAAGTGATCTATCTTAAAGCGATGGCTTAGAGTCCAGAATTTTGGAGTTAAATGTATTAGTTTTTGTTATAATCATAAAATGGTTGTGGAACCTATGTATTTGGCAGTGTAATTATTCAAACTTTCATTATATATATATATAT
>ML806807.1:114585-168911 GCA_009831015.1 Picea engelmannii | reverse complement strand
TATTCCCCTTCTTTCTCCTTGGCCACAACCTTCATGTGCTTGGTGCGATCGGTTTATGGAGTTTCATAACTCTTTAGAAAACATCTAGAACTCAGTCTTCGAAGTCAGGCGTGACATGAAGGAGTTGTTGATCAGAGACGAAATTCATGAGTGTCGCGAGGAGCGCTTGGAGACACTCATCTACACTATCCTTCACACCACTTCGGACATAGGGACTTCATCCCCGTACATTGTGCATGATCCTCAGAGGGGACATAAGCCAGGCCCAAGCTCCATATGAAAATGGTGTTCACACATTTTCTTGGTTTTTTGATGTCTTTAGATGGATTAATTCTCTTGGCTCTAGCCCTGCGAGGCACCTTAGTTTATATTCTTAGAACAACAATATGTTAGTCGACATTTTTTCTCCTTTTTCTATAATTGTGAATTGTTTGGACAAGTGGCAACATTGGTTTCCCATCTAGGCGATCCAACCACTATCTCATTATTTACCCTGACAGATGTATTTTTTTGATACCAGAAGGCTTTAATACATCTTTCTAACTTACAAAAATGTAACGAACCTCATCATTACGACAACAAACCTCGCATAAGAAGTAAAAAAAAAATTCTTTTATGTAGGAGAGTAATAATGAAAATACACTCAAATATCGCAACACGAAGACATACACAATGCATGCAATTCACGCAACAACAAACATAACGACATGACATACTAGTACATCATACAGTTGGAAGAAACATACAACATTCAATTAGATGAAGAATAAAAACGACTACCCACCCGTCCTACCCTGCAAGGTTAGGACCTCCAAGACACATAAGAAATGCTCAAGCCCAGGTTCCCATTGATTTTGACCATTTAAGTTCTCAAGGTTGGTGATTTTTATGAGGAACAAGGAGGTTTCTACATCCCACCCAACACAAGCAAGACCACACTTGCTAAGCTAACAACAACATCAATCAATCCCAATGCATTAGCTTTAATGACACAAGTATCTAGAACCCTCTCGGCGAGCAGGAGACAATCACATTAACATTACAAAACAAGTATAACATTACTTACAAAAACAACATCATCCACATCAAGAGGCGCATGAACCTAAGCCAAGTTTTATATGCACTTATCGATCAATGCGCGAAATGACTCAATCATAAGGTATCACGTCGTCACATTGTGACAAGGGCGCTAGGGACCCATGCACAAACAAAATAATTATATACCTTCAACCAAACATAAATTCCAATGTGCCTGAAATCCAACTTGCACTATCATACATTATACAAAGTCGTTAGACGAAGGTGCTCTAAACAATAAATCAAAAATGGATGCAAGGTGATTATAATCGATACAATTAAATTGACGCAACGATTAGAAGTAAATCATTAGCAATTTAACATCATAAGGAATAAATCAAGTAATCAATCATAATCTAAAAGTAAAATCATCTAACCATATTTAAGCAACATATACCTTCCATTCAAAGGTTTATTATTCCAATAAACTCATCTATAAAAAAAAAATTACGTCTTGGGTTCTAAAGTCCTACAAGGAAATCATTTCTTAAATTGCAAGGAGTAAAAAGAAGGGGGGCAAGCATAGGACACCCTTACTCAATGTCAAGCAAGGCACAAAATTTATTGACTATTTCGTGAGAAAATATAAAATTGCTTCACAATATTTAGATAATTAACAATCAACCCATCATTAGATAAATATCATAATATCATGACCATCATTGAATCATCACCTTTTTAAAACTGTTATATCCTGACATTCAAATTAAACTGTTATATCCTGAATTCACATTTTAAACTATTATATCTTGAATTCACCTTTTAAATTGTTATATCTTGAATTCACCTTTTTAACTGTTATATCTTGACATTCAAATTAAACTGTTATATCCTAAATTCACCTTTTTAACTGTAATATCCCGAATTCACCTTGTTAATATATTTAATTGTTTTCAATATCATAATAAATGATTATCAACAGTTTTTATACATAATTACTAATGCCCGATCGCATATGTTAACCTCTGCAAGGATTGAACCGTGATATCAAGCAATGGCATTGACATTATCACCTTGGTTATTACCTTATTAAAATGCCCAAACATTCATAACTTAAACTATGCAAGATTGAACAGTGATATCATGTCAGTGGATTTAATTCATCAACCTGGGTATTACGCCAGCATCGTAAGGTTAAATAAAGAGATCTTGCTAAGGATATCAACTTATCTTCCTAGTCCGACTTATAGTTACAGCGCATAAGTTAACTAGGATGTACCATTGGTACTAAGTGGGGTAGTCTATTAATAGTGCAGTGTATGGGAGAAAATAGTCAACAAGTTGAAATTCACAAGCAGAAGAAATGTTTAATATTTAAAATTTGTCGATTAGAAATATTAAAATTTTCCAAATGAAATCTTAGAATTCTGGATTAGGAACATTAAATTGCCAATTGTCAGTAAATTGGATTTCACCAAAAAGAAAAGAAACCGCAAGTGGCCAAGTAAAAATTCACGATCACAATACACCATAACTTCCCTCTACGTGCTCAGGGTAAGTAAAGGATTTCTCATAAAACACGGATCAGTGAAGAGGGAGAAGCGGTGAATCCCCTGGACCCCATCTCAGAAGGGAAGAGAATAGAGAAAGGAGGGCACAAAAGATGCACAAGATTCATCCACGCGTATGGGTCTCTCGCTGTCAAATGCAGAGGGAAGAGGGTCGTAGGGACTGCACGGAATTCCTCCACGCACAGGGTCACAAAATCGCCGAAGAAGAACACGAAAATTCACTGGTAATTTTCTCAACGCAGGTGGAAGATCCATCAAGGATCTAATACTATGGAAGCTTATTAATATGAATACTATGGGAACACGACTAGAAAAAATTAGCCATAAACTTCTTACCCTTGGCATAAAGCCTCACTTTATTTCTTCCTCTCAAAATCAATCTTGCCTGCTATTATTTTTCTTACTTAAAGTGTTTCCTTCTGTATTAGGAGCTCACTCTACCAGAAGGGATAGTATATTCGGGTAGTTAGCAGAGCTTTACGTCGTACAAGGCACAACAAGCATCAAGTGTAGTCGACCGGCAGGGATAACAAACATTTGAAGGGATAGACTCATAAGTTTATCTACCGAAAGGGAGATGAAGAAAAACAATCATAAAGAGAACTACGCTTATATATATATATATATATATATATCAATTCAGAGAGGAAAGAACAGATCTCTTTGACCGGATGGCTAACCATCACTAGAAGAGGTATTTAAAAGATGAAGTCGCACAACTGTTGGTGTTCTCCTGTACTCAGTTGTCCTATTATGTATGTCCATTAGCGTACTGGCGAAGCAAGGGAGACATGCTAGAAATAGGGAGGGCCACTAAGCTCATGGAGGTGGTCTGGAAGCAGAAATCCAACTAAGAGCTAAAAGACAACTACTAATGCTGACCAAGCGACTAAATATATGTAGAGCTCATATTTACCATAGATAATGGAAATCAATAATGATCTTTCTAGTCAGGAAACTTCAATAGATTAGTCTAGGATCACAGCTATAAGTTTTAACAAGAAATCACAACCATATTATTAACAAAATATACTATTAATCAAGAAAACCAAACATCATTTTCAGGAACATTCCAGATCATTTACAATACTACATCGATTTAACTAGAAATTTAACAAATGCAAGTAGCCAATGCACCCAATCACATCTGATACTAGCGAACCAAGAAGACGTAGAACAAAATTTAACTACCTTTCAATCCAATTACCCATGCGTACATTTTCCTTGTTAAATATTCATTTACAAAAAATTAACAAATTTTTCACAATCTACGCATGTGTGATTTCGACATTAGAGAGATGCATATACAGGAAATTTAACTACTATTCAATACAAATATACACATGCATACCATAGCCAAAGGTGAAGAACCAGAAGTGATTGTCTCATGCTCGCACTTTGACCAATTCTGCTTGCGCTCTGTCCAAGTCTTGCTTGCCAACCGTTGAGACCTCACCGGTACCTCCCAACCAATGTTAGGGGTACTATTCTTCCCCTGAGCCCCTTGAGCCGCAAAGGGGCCACACACATAATAACAGAGAATGCTAGCTCCCATCTCGCCTGGCAAGGTCAAGCTACAACTCGTTATCTAAGCTGGGTATCCCAACTCCCACAAGAAAATTCAGTCAAGATAAATTCTGGCAGCATAACCTTACGCATACCAGATGTGATCCATACTCCTCCTCCGCCATGATTTTTTTATAGAGTTTTCATAGTGATTAATTCCCCAAACCCTCATTAGATTTCCTTTTTATTAAATTTAATTAGGATAAACCTCCCCTGTACACGTCACTCGATCCCTTCGTTGCACCAGAAAAATCAATTAATTAATTAATTAAATTTTCCTATTTCCCTCACCCACGTAAAAGTGTTCCTAAAAACACTCCTCGATGTCCCTTTATTCCCTTACAATTCTTAAATGACTTACGCCTTACTTAAGGCCTAGTTGAGTTCACAAATAGAAAGTTTCAAAGGCTAGATTCCTTACCAAGTTAGACATTTCCCTTTTTCTTTAAGTTCCCCTTTTTAATTAAGTTCAGAATTTGCAAGTTTAGACAAATACAACAATTTATCCTTTTAATAAATTAATCCTCCATTAAAATTTTACTTTAATTATTAATGTTTGAATTTTCTTTACCCCCTTCTTGTTACATGTCTAATTAGTTTTTTTGTTCGTTCAAAGGTTCTACTTAGACCTAGGTTTTAAACTCACTAGGCTTGGTGACAGTTCTTAAGGGAAAAAATTGTTATTAAACTTCGCTCATACCATCATTCATTTTAAATCCGATCAGGTCCTTAGGAGACATAGTTTTCTAGTTACTAGGTTTATTAACTTAGCATAGTTAAAATCACGTCATACCCTTCAGGATGCATTACGTTCTCCAAGGGTGCCACTCACCTGCATTCTGGTTTTATTTGTGCGATGTTCCCTTCAAGACACACTACGTGCTCCAAGGGTGTCACTCACCTCTTGACTGAATTTGGTAGATGTCAAACCCCTGGAGTCAATACTTTGTCAGGTGACTTTGTGGGAGACTAAGGGCCTCTGAGGAATAAGGACCCTACCTTATTGCATTCCCCTTAGAATCATTGTGAGCGATTGTCACAATCTGCCCTCACGACATTATGGATCTCTCGAACTAAGTAATCGTTAACCTATAGTTCAAGCAATGGAGGGAGTGCTAGTAGGATGTGGCAGGGCTACTGCCACACCTCTCCCTCAATGTATTTGGTTGTCGTGCGTGACCCCTTTACTCCAAATGTGAGTCTAGTTGGAAAGCTATCATCAGCCTGCATCCATCAATGAAAATATCAAAAACAATCAAACCATAATAGTCCACTCCCTGACTCGATTCAGAGTCCAAGGAGATCTATCAATGCCATCGACATCCTCTTACGTCTAGAGTCCTGCACACTCAAGAGAACCCAGTCAATAGCACATGTCGATGTAAATATAGAAAAAATAACATATCATCATATCCACAATATCTCATAATCATAATCAAAACAACCAATCATATAATTAACTGGATCACTTGCATGCAAGTGTCCTCAAAAAATAAGTCTGCTCAGTGCGCACAAGAGCGGGATGTTACAAAAAAAAAAAATCATTTTTTATGATTTTATAATTTCAAATTTTATGATGGTGAAACGATAAGATTTTGTTGAAATCCACATGTTCTGGTTTCCCTTTTGTGGAAGAACATGTGGCTAATATGTAGCATTGTATAGACATAAGAAGTTATTATATAAGGATCCTACTTTATTTACAAAAAAAAAGAGGTTAATTTATGTTTTACGATACTGTGCTAAAATTAAAAATGTTTTATTTCATTTTATTTATAAACATTATTGTATAAACATCATTGTACTATGTGAAGTAGAGATGATTATGTATACATATGAGTTGATTGTGTAGTGATGAGAGATCTGGGTAATTATCAAATTATAGTTTCTAACTTATAAAATTTAAATTTTGTTTGATTTGTACTATGTGAAGTAGAGTTGATTTTGTATACAATGGAGTTGATTCTGTAGTGATGAGAGATCTAGGTAGTAATCAAATTATAGTTTCTAACTTATAATTTAAATTTTGTTTGATTTGGAAATATGGTTGAAAATAGTCAAACAAGTCATCAAATTTTATAGTTTCTTATGAAATTTCATAATGAAATGACTGTCCAACACTAAATTGGTTGTGTTTGTCTTTGGTTTCTTTTCGATCTTTCAATATATTTATTCAAGAAAATGTGAAATAAAATTGTGTACTTTGTAATAAAAATTGAAATAAAAACATGATTTAGAATGTAAAATTAAAATACACTTTAATATAAGTAAGCGATTTTCATTAAAATTTATATTGATATAAAAATTTTATGTATCGAAAATGGTAGAAAATGGTTGATCTGGAAATTACCAATCCTCTGCACATTGGAAGTATTCACTAATGCCATTAATATGACACCTACCATTAATGGAAGTATTCACTATACCATTAATGGAAGTATTCACTAATGCCATTAATATGACACCTACCATTAATGGAAGTATTCACTATACCATTAATGGAAGTATTCACTATAACAGTCCAACACTAAATTGGTTATGTTAGTCTTTGGTTTCTTTTCGAGCTTTCAATATATTTATTCAAGAAAATGTGAAATAAAAATATGTACTTTGAAATAAAAATTGAAATAAAAACATGATTTATAACCTATTTTAATATGTAAAATTAAAATATACTTTAATATTAGTAAGCGATTTTCATTAAAATTTATATTGATGTAAATTGTTTATGTATCGAAAATGGCAGAAAATGGTTGATGGAAATTATCAATCCTCTGCACATTGGAAGTATTCACTAATGCCATTAATATGACACCTACCATTAATTCAATTAAAATTATGAAAATATAAATGCAGCAAACCAAGACTTAGTAGATGACCCCTTGTTTTTTATTTTTTGTTATCAGGACATAAAATCAAATTCATTTTCAACTTAAGTTTTTTTTTAATCAAACTCAATGAAAACTATGTTTAATGTGTAGAATATAAGTAGTGGTACCTATTGATCATACACAATTTTCAAGTAGCTCATAATTTCAATTTTGTTTTCAATTTGCTTCAAGATATTCAAAGATAAATGCAGAAATTTAACAATTTAATATAATATCAACACTTTTGGAATCAAAATTCACAATTTCATAATTAAAATTGATACTTTTAAAGATGTCTTTAAGTTTTTTAATTATGATGTTAATCATATGTATTACTTTGAATTATTTTATTAGGATGTTAATCATACACTTTAAGATGTCTTTAAAGTTTTTCTAAGCCATCAATAGTCCCTTATAATGACATGGAAACATGTCCTAGTTTTTATATGAAGTTATCATCTTCATATGAAAAAGCATTGAACAATCATTGCAAATAATGAATGCAAATCCTATATGTAGTAAATTGGTTACATTCATTAAAGGATTTGTGTATACGATCTGGATAATTTGTAGGATTAAAGTATAATCATCCAAAGTATAGGTCAATTTAGGTTCCCTAGATACAATCTATAGGTTCTTCCCTGAAATTGTCAATAAGTCTTGGTAAACTTTATAATTCATCAAAAATATAACTTTTCTTAATTAAATGGACCATGAAAGTAAACTAAAATGAAAATGATTCTAGAATCCTAGATATTCATAAATACATGTACTTTCAATGAAAAATATAAAATTATGGAATGTACATGTCACTTGTTTAAAGAAATCGTAGTGGTATTCGATCTTCAATTATTCGTTCATAATCGGCTTTCGACATTTTCCATTTTCTAACTTTTATTATTATTATTATTGAACTTCCATTAACTTTATGTGCACTGCACATACCAAATGACTATATTGACAACTTATGACATTTGACTAGTAGTCTTGAAAGTGAACATGAGTATCAGTTTGATGAGTTTCTTGAAAAAAATATCCTTTCAATACGATGGATCATCTTTCATATATAAAACCATTATCATCAAAATCTTCTAATAACCTCATCTTTTGTTTTCTGCATCGCATCAAATAATATTTCATGTTTTCAATGTTGTCTACAGGTGCAACCACGACACATACATCTCCTGCAAATAATTCGATATATTGGACAACAAATAGTTTGTGTTATATTATCACACAAGTACATATACAAGTTATTTGAGAAAATTTAAACATAAAAATTACCTTCTCTAACAAGATCAAAAACTCTATCGCCATCAACTGACACTATATTTTCATTTGATTCCATCTCCTCTGAACTTGCAAGTGGCATTTTCCTTTTTATATTAAGTTCGATATGTCTCCAAGATTTATCATATTCTGCATTTTCATTTTCGCAAATCTCTATGGATTATGTGTCCTCTATGCAAAGTGAAAAAAAACAAGACTCATTTCTTCTATCAAATGCAAACACATTTCGATAGCGTTTTGTTTTAATTGAATGCATTTTTTGTGTCCCATGTATTGCACTGGATTCATATGGGATTGATCTATTTACATTTTGGATTCCAACATACCAAAAAAACCTGCACAAGACAAGAACTTGTTAACTTGAAATCTCTCAAGAAAACGATTGAAGATTGAATATAAATTTGAACACGTGAATAAAAATATCATGTGTACATGTGTAACATGTATATATAGACACACCTGCGCACATCCCTTGAAGGATTATTTTCATGGCTTAGAACCATTTTGCATCATTCAACAACTTGATCAGCGGATTCAAATCGATCAGCATGAGGGTTCATTTTATACTTTTGAAGTGATTGTTTTACACATGCCCCTGCATTGTCGTGCTCTCATTTTCCATGAACAGTCTCAAAAAAATTCTAACAATGTGTAATGTTTGATTTTTTATGAAGACGACACAACCAATAGAATAATCATGAATATTTGAACTGACTCACACACCCATCTGACCATATCCAATGTCGATCGAATCTGATCTCGCGTTCTTTCAATGAATCATAAAATTTATCAAAAAAATGTTGTATATAATGTGTGTCATGTGATCAATCATCACTTATATAAAAGTGATATTCTTTAATAACATGTTGATTTTCGTTGGTTCTTTTTATGTTATCAAGACTCCGTTGAGCATGTCTATATAGAACGTGGAAAAATATAGTGACTTGATCAGAATGATAATATTCACTCTATATTTCTTTTTGTGCAGCAAATGTGTAATTCTCTGCAAAATCAACTACAAACAAAATTGTCCATGGTCAAAACACTTCATGGGATTGTTTGAATTTTAGGTCTTGTCATCGATCTCTATGTGAATTCTTGGTGTATTTATAAATGTCTTCCTCAAATTTCTTCAAAAAATCTATCACATTGATTTTATCTACTTTCAAATCAATCCTTTTGGAAATAACATTTGAAGAATTTGGAGCCGTTTTGTTGATATATTCATATCTCTTCCAATTGAATGTCATATTAGAAAATGATTAATCATTCATATCAATAGGATACTTTGAGTGAAACAAACTTAGATTTCCACAATGATCACATTTCTTTCCACCAACACATGTTTTTTGGTAAAATAATTCATCACCTTCTCTTTCACATAGAATTTCAGATATAAAAGCACAGAATGTGGAAGGAGGAGGTGAACTTGATCATAATTTTTTACCAAAATCAATAAAAGAGTTGTAACATAACTCAAATTCCACATGATAACGACAACAACAAGTGTCACAAACAATGATGGGTCTAACAAACCATGGTTTTTGTTGCACAAATGTATTGATGGATATTTTAACTTCTTTATGCTCTTCTTTGAACTTATTGAACAATTCTATTTATGTCATTGGAAATATATGTTTTGGATGTTCTTCATATTGTTTTCATGCTATTCTTCATCGCAACACATCCCTTTTTATGTGGTGAAACAAGAGATTCTGTCAACCAACAATTACGAGACAATTCTTTAACATTTTATGCAAGTCTATCTTTGTAGGGTTGTCTAGAAATCATTGTCCAACAAGCAAGTTCATCATTTGCATCTATTTGCAATCAAAATTTTCTATGTTTGTGCAATGTTTTTCTTGATGTTCCCATCATTTTTTCCATGTGTCGTGTCAAACAATCTTTTATATTTCTAGATGAAACAACTATTTTTTTTATCACTCTACATGCAACACTGGCATATGTTTTTCAATATTTTCCAAAATCTTTTAATACACTAGTTATATTGTCAAAGACATTTTGTTTCACCTTTGTATCTTTTGTCGACTTTTGAATACCCAATAATGTAGCTTCTTTTAACTTTCTTGACTTTATTAGAAAGAGTAAAAGTTGAGCTTGTACTGTTACTAATTCATCTTTGAAAAAAGTATTATACATATTCTTAGTTCGATATCTTATATAATGCTTAGCTTCTTTCTTCTCAAATTTGTCAGTATCAACATTTCTAATATTTCATCATCAATGTTGATAGATTCTCCTGCATATTTCAATTTAAGTTTATATTAAAAAACAAAACCCAAACATAAATTCACTAAACTATATACAAGTGTTCATCTTGTATTATTTAAATTTATGTACATACCTATAGGTGATTCGTCTTCTGCTTCAAGTTTGGTTTCAACGTCTTCATCGACGTTATGAGACAAATGTATTTATGTTTTTTGAAAAATATCAAATCGTAATTACAATCAATTATATTAAACAATATTTTAAATTTGAATTCTATGCTTTTTAATATAGACAATATGTGCATTGTTGGCCCTTGACCAAGTTTTGAGGATCCTTGGTCATGTTTGACCTATTTTTGGGACTTCAACAGGTTGTCGAAGGCGGAGCGCAAGACGAAGCGGAGATCACGGGATCTCGACCCCTTTTAGGGACTTTTTGGGTTTTGGGATTATGTAATGGGTATGGGGATGTCGGCCCATGGGTTTACCCATGCTTAGGCATATTTTGTAATGTATAAATAAGTAGCTAGGCGATGTAAGAATAGGTCGGTGTGTTAAGTGCTAAGTGTTAATTACTAAGTGCAAGTGGTAACTGTAATAGATTTTTGTATACTGTGTGAGGCTTGCAGAGCTAAGTGAAAGTGATTGTAAGAGACTGTCGAAGGCTTTATGTTGTAACTCGAGGAAGGAGGATCTAGTGAGGTGCACAGATCTCCTGTCCCCTGCGGAGTAATATCTCAAGGCTTTGTGCATGTAGCTGATTGACCGAAGATAATAAAGAAATGAAGAGTTGGTGGATGTAGCCCCCGGGTGGGGGTGAACCACGTATATCATGTGTTGTGAATGCTTTGTTCTTTTTGGATGTTCTTTTGTTCATGTGATTCAATGCTTAGTGTGATGTTAGATTATAGATGAATCTGATATGATAGCTTAGTGCTTAATAATGTGAATGAATTTTAGATCTGACCTCTATTGGTAGGCTTAGTGCTTGAATCTATAGGATCTGTGTGAATGTTGCGTTGATATGTTGTTAGGGTTTAGTTGCGCTGTAAACTAAGACTGAATTTTAATGAACTATAACTGCTAAGTTCTTTGTTAAGGTGTTGTAATCACAGATATGTGTCCTAGCTAAGGTTGCAGACATCTGAGTCCTTCAACCACCCCTACCTCTACCTCGGGTGAGACTTCATCTGCTTCGCAGGTGTTTTCGAAAGGGCCGGTAGTTAGGGTTTTGTTTGTGCATTGTTGTAGCATTGAACCATGGGTCTGCCTCTATGCCAACATGCATGCATACCTGGTTGAACTTCTTCTTGTTGAAAATCTCTATTTACATTATCATCGTTTCTTTCTTCAATATTTGCATGTTCTCGTTTATTTCTCCAATAATACTCTTTCCTTTGATCGTTATGTTGAGTTTCATCTCGAGTGCGATCAAATTTTCTCTTACATAAACTTATGTTTCCCATGAGTATAGATATCTATAAAAGTTTTTAACAAAATCAACATTTCAGAATAGTCTCATAAAACTTCATTGTCACGAAAATTATTAAAAACAAATATCAATAATTTTATGTTCAACAAAGGCTTCACCTTGAAAAAGTGTTCAACATTTAGATTTCAATATATAAATTGTTATTCCAATAAAAACTTCAACAAACATCCATTACCTTGTTCAATCAAAACGAAAAACATGATTCGAAACTTTGTTTAGGTGCTCTAGAAAACCATGAACCAAGCGGTGAATTGTGTTAAATGTGTTCGGATGAAAGCGTATTTATACGATTTGGCATGAAATGAAACGATACGACTATCTTTTCATTGTTTCCGGCCAACAAAATTCTTTCACCCATCTTTCGGCCGAAAAAAAGGTTTTTTCGGCCGAATGATTTTTTTTTAACCGAAAGATTCTTTTGGCTGAAAACTAGCAAATGGGATTGTTTGCAGAAACCAAAGAATTTCCTCTATCTTACCTTAACTTTGGAGGTTGTGGACTCCTACAAATAATCAGAATTTGGTTTTGAAAATGACACAAGCATTTGTAAAATTGAATTTACTTTCAATTCCTATAAAAAAATTTCATTTTCATTATTTTTATCTAATTTTATTTATTTTTTTTTAAAAATCACTACATAATATTTTCAGCTGACATTATGATTCAGTGAAATGAAATATCTATATCTCTAAAATACACAGTGAAAAATTTAGAAAAATTTATATTCATAATCCTTAAACTGTTCTTTTCAAAATGGTATGTTTAGATTTTATTTTTAAGTAAAAATTAAGATAGATACAAGGTGGGGGAAAACATGTTTTTAAAATCTACAACATTTTCAGCTTGGTCAACTTCAAAAAATTCTAGAAATTATAATATTCATCTGTTAGATTCAAAATTATAGTCATAATAAAATAGAGTCTTTGTAGATTGTTGTAGTAAATTTGGTTTGTTAAAAACAAAAGTTTAATAATATATACATTGTTGGGGGGGAAAACCCCATTATCATTCCTTTCATGTTTAAGGAATATATTGTTAAACAATTGTCAAATTGACATATCAAATCTCAATAAAAACAATTTGAAAAATAGTCATTGGAAAGCTAACAAAATTCTTAACAAGTTTTGTTTTTACTATAAAGTGAAATTCTAAATAAATAAAAAATACTTTTGTATGCCGGAAATTGAAGAACTTGTGAAAATATAGTTTTTTTCTCATAAAACAAACAAAATAGACACTCGTCTTCATAATTGAACTAAATTTACTCATAAGAAGAAAAAAAATGAAAAAATAAGTACTAACGTTAAGGTCAAAATAAGATCAAATTAAAGTGACCAACACTCTATAATGTTTTGTAAAACAAAAACAAAAACAAAAAAATATATATATTTTTTCAATAGTTTACACTATTACAAGTTCAAAATGACTCTCCCTACTTTGATTTGAATTCATTGTGGAAGGAAGAAAGAAAGGATTGCAAAGTGAAAAAGGCAACCAACTATCAAAATGAAGAAGCATGGCATATTCATCCCTCATATAATAGTTGATCATAACCTAGACTTTAACTTAAGTAAAAGACTTTACTTTCTAAAAGAAAATTAGTGAAAACGAGCATACATTCAACTAATCCACCCCTTATATAATAGTTGATCCTAATCTAGACTTCAACTTAACTAAAATATCTTACCTTCTAAAGAAAATTAGCAAAAGGAAGCATACATTCAACTAATTTTGAGCACAAATACATCAATGTGGAAAAATTACATTCAACTAATTTTAAGCACAAATACATCAATGTAGAAAAATAATTAAGACTAGTATTATTTATTTTTGTAACTAGGGGAATCGGTAACAACGACAATATCGTACTCGCGTGACACAGGTCGAATCCTGTCGATTGCCTTATAACCCCTAGGGAGAAACGCACAGCCTACAAGCATGTTCTCCGAGTAAATCAGGGTGAGAATCAACCTTTAGACCTCTTTTTACATATTTCCTTTCATTTACACAACACTTGCCAATCAGTCTACACCCTTGCGGGCTTTAAGACTAGTATTATTAACATCAAAACTAATTCTATTTGTAATCCATGCAAAGAATAAACCTACACAAAGAGCATATAATCTCACTTAATCTTTCATATATTAATATGTATCTTCGTTTCATTCATACATTTTCATACATTTTCATTTCCTTTATTATTTACATTAAAAAAAATCTTCAAATTAAAACTATGTAAACTAGTACTTTGAATGGAACAAAGCTTTACATTCTCAAAAGAGATTCAATGAAATTCATTCTTTTGAAAGTTAATGATATCCATATACATCTTCCTATCCACTTTATATAATTTAGTAAAATAAAAACTTCTAATTGTAATGAGATATAAGAATGTGCATTAACTTTTTTTAAAATTGATTAAACTTTTTAATAATAAAAAAACACATTCTTAATCATTATAATGAAAAAATATTTTTAATTTTTATAATAAATCAAAGATACACAAATTTATTTTTTTTAAATAAATAATAATATTTATAATAAAATATATAAACAAAAAAATCTTAAATATGATGATTTCACATTATCTTTAAATAATAAAAATAATTTGAAAAAAATAAAACTATCAAATTACTAATCCCAAGTAAGGTAAAGTAGTAATAAAATTACTCTCAATCCAGAAATAAGTGCATTGATTATCGACCTTCCTTTACCTTACATTTTATTTTAGACAATTTCATGTAATGACGATATAAGACACTCATATCTTACATCAGCACTCAAATCTTACATCATGAGACGATATCTCAAAAGTTGTCACCACCTTATACTTTTTCAGTTAGTGCCATACAACTACTTTATATTATTCATGACCAAGGTTTTGGGTTTCCAAAATATTTGGTTTTGTCCTCACCTATACATAATGTGTAAAGAGTTTAATATTTATAATCTATAAATCTTTAAGAAATGATATGATCTCGGGTCATGGTTCTTACTTTTATAGGAACATTTTAGTATCGTAGTAATATTGGGAGCATTCTCTGTAAATCATGTTATCCTACTAAAATGTGTGGTCTGGATGGAATTTCCCAAGATTCCTATATACTTGTGGAATTTTCTTCCACAATCAACTTTCAAACTATACTTCGAGTTTATTATTTTAAAGTTTTTAAGCCATGTTGGATTGGGTCATGGTTTAGATCCTAAATTGGAAAAAAAAAATGTCCAAAAACTTTGAAGAAAAAACTAAGAGTGCAATGTGAGTGGAAAATAATTATCTAAAAACTTTGAAGAACAAACTAATGATCCCACGTGAATATGAAAGTATGACCTAAAAAGTGGTTTATGTCTCACTTTCCTAATTGCTTGTTTCATTTGTCACAATAGGTCTCATGGAATTGAGGAATGTCCTCAATTAAAAAGTGAGCACCAAGAATGAGAGCTTAATTTTTTCTTCCTCTTTTTTTTTTTTTGGCTAGTGATTGGAAATGAGGGATGAATAGATGATATGAGAATTTGTAAGTATAGTTGAGAGTTTATATTTAGTTAAGAAGATTTTAGAAATTTTCATAAGGATGAGTGCAAGCTAATGATGGTATCTTATGATGCATTAGTGGCAATGTAAACATGGAAAAACAACAATATGTTAACTTGGAGGGATGATTCGAGGTACTTTCACCATGAATTTGAATATGGTGTAAAAAATGAAATGTAATAAATTGAATTATCTTTCCAAATATATCATTTTTATTTATAGAATTTGTGCATGACTATGTGAAATTTGAGTTTTTCTAATAGTGGTATGTTATTTTTCATGCAAAATATAATGCATATGTTTCTATTTGTGCAAGTGTTGAGTACCTAAATAATGTAATATCTTTAAAAAAAAAATTGTAGAACCATAAAAAACACATAGTTCTTGTGTAGGACTATTTTTTCAAAATTTATAATGTTAATTTTATTTTATTTTAATATGAAAGATATTGTATCCTTGAAATTACAAGGCCTTACGCTCATGTAGGGTACGAGGGTCTTAATATAATCAAACATTTTTTTTTTAATTGTAGATCTTGGTTTGTAATAGTGCAACATATAATTTATTTTTAAAATGCATATGGTAATAAAAATATTATAGTGGGAATAAAAGATATATATATATATATATATATATATATATATATATATTCTGCAGAAAAATCGTAATTTTATTAACTTTGAGGTAAAGTTTAAAATTACATTATGTAGATGTATGTTGTGGATACATTCAAAAATAAGGTTTGTGATAAGATTGACCACGTATGGATCTTCCTATCACAATATCATAAATGATGACTATCATAGTTCTCTTTAAAACATCGTTCTACATAATTGTCCCATGTTCTATAAATCCCATATGTTATGCTTGTAAAGAAAGTAGGGACTTCAAGATGAAACCACATCTTCTAGGTTACCCTGGAATTTTTTGTGGGGTTCGGTTGATCTGGTTCCATCATGGTGTTATGTAATGTGCCAATGGCCAACTGCCAGTAACGATATTGCCTTTGATAATCTGTCTACCTCCATATTGTGCTCCTGGTAAACATGTGTGAAGGAAATATATTCAAACTGCGTTTTAAGAGTAATCGCTTCTTCCAATAAAGGACACAAACGAATGATTTGGAATCTTTGTATCTCATTTAACAAGTTGATCACAATCATGGAATCACCAAAAAATTGCAATGAACGACAACCCCTTTCCAGTGCAAAAAGTAAAATAAGTCTAACAATGGATAATTCAGCAAATTTGTTTGTGCCCACCCCCAGGCTGGATGAGAGCTCGAAAGAACGAGAATCCAAGAGATATAGTAAACCTCCACCTCCATATCTTCTAGGTTCCCCCTGAGATGCCCCATCAAAGAAGCCACAGGGGATCAATTTGTTCACAACTTCAACAGTTGCATTTCAGATACCCGGATCTTCTTTCTCTTATGGAAAGTGGATAATATACTAGTTGTCAGACCAACAACAATGGAAGGCAATACATGAATATCTTGGAATATAGCCTTATTTTGGGAAATACATATACCCCAAGACAAAATGGAAGTGAAAGATTTGACAGATTTGTATTCCTGAGTTAAGCACCATGAGTGAAGAGCAATGTCGAAAGAGTCACCCTACCATTGCAAGTGTGCACCAACCAACTTTTCAGCTTCATCCCATACCCTCCTGGAAAAACTGCAATCAATGAAAATATGTTTGCATTATTCCTCATCCATCTTGCAAAGTGAGCACCAACCCGGTCTCGAAAATTATCGTTTTTGTAGGACATCCCATGTTGGGATTTTACCTTCAAGAATGCTCCATAACAAAAGTCGAGTGTTTAATGGACACTATAATTTCCATATTTTGTGCCACCACCATATATCCTCTCTATTGAAAACCTCAACCACAATATGAATGTATCCCCCTTTTGGAGTATACACTCCAGATGCATCATGGTCCCAGATGATTTCATCCTCGCGATCTAATAGCCTAATATGAGCACGGGATAATGCCGAGATGTATGCATCCCAAACCACCACTGTATTAGGTGGGAATCCTAAATGATGACTATTCATCCAATGTTGATTCCAAATATTCTTGGAGATGGGATCAACGATTTGATGTAGATAATATAGTCCATGATCATGTAATATATCCACCAGCTCCTCCAGCAAGATGTGTGATCCATCACTCCCCAGACAAGGGTCACGACCAAGACGAAATATATGACCATTCCCTACATTCCAGGCAAGGCCTATTCCTACCAGATCAAAATCTTGTAAGCACGCATTCCAGATAATAAAGATCCCTTGTTGGCGTCAATTTGGGTTGCGCAGCCAATACCAAAGCGACCCTGGAGCGATATATTTATGAAGAATGACCTTTGTCCAAAGCCTTTGTGAACTGATCAAGAACCAAACTCCCTTTGCCACCAGGGATTTTGCAAAGTGGAAAATGTTTTTTAACCCCCATCCCCCAAGAGGTTTGGGGATAGAACTTTGATCCCATCTAACCCACAGAGTGATGTGGTGTTCATTGTGCCCATTCCAAATATATGAAAAACACAGTTTATGTATACGCTGCAATATTCCTTTTGGAATCCAAGCGAAAGACATCCAATAAATAGGTATGGCTTCAAGAACATATTTAACTATAATGAGTCGGCCTGCCCTTGATAGCCACCTATGGCTCTAATATTTCAATCTCTTTTCCATCTTGGCAACGAGCCACATCCAATCAACTTTCTTGTTACTATTTTTCTTCAGATAAAAACCCAAATATTTTATTCCATGTTCGAAACCCATCTGCTGGAAAGAAAACAAAGAAGAAGCATATCAACACTCCTCATCTTCCGTATTGCACATAGATATGGTATATTTTTTATCATTAATCACCATACTAGATGCTCGGTTAAAGAGATCCAAACCTTTTCTTAGCTTATCCATATCTCTTTTGGATCCATCGCAACAGATTAAAATGTTGTCAACAAAAATAATATGATAGATCATCAATACCTGAGAGATAGGAAGTCTTGTGTATCCACCGATCCGCTTAGTCATGAATAAATTGACTTATTCCTTCTACCCCTAGTAGAAAAAGCAGTGGGGAAATCAGTCATCCTTGGCACAATTCATGTTTCGCATGGAAAAAGGAGATGCCAATCTATTAATTAGAACCGCAAAGGATACCCTCAATATGAATCTCATCACCCACCTGATAAAATCCACATTGAATCCCAGGTGTGTGAGTAGAAGACGTATTTATATCTAGTTTGCATGGTCGTATGCCTTAGATAGGTCATTTTTTATGACGGCTCATTTCATATTTTTTGTCTTCATACTGTGTAAACCTTCCTGTGCCACCCCAATGGCCTTATGGATCTGCCTCCCTGTAAGAAATCAAAATTGTTCATTTGATAGTGATTGTGATAGAATCTCCTTAATTTTTCAGGATATAATCTTCATGATAATATTATAAAGAAAGGTACAAAGAGAGATCAGTATGAATTCATCAAACGAGGCCAGATTATCATATTTCAGAATGAGAGCAATGAGCGTAGAGTTGATAGGAGCATGGATTTGTCCCTGGACATGATATGGATCCACCACTCTAAGTAAATCTTGGCCCAATAAATTATAGAAACCCAGGTAAAATTCAATCGGCCAACTGTCCGAGTCTGGGCTCTTATCCTTTTGGAATATGTGTAAAACCTCCTCAAGTTCTTTTTCAATTACCACCTCCATAAGCATCTGGTTGTCCTCTTCATTAACAAATATAGGGAAGATATGTGTCACCCAAATTATTTCAGCTATTGAGGATTGTCTTTGGGCTTTAAAGAGAGACTCAAAATGTTGTGATCCATTTCTGGAAAGATCCTCAAAAGTCTGAAGACAATTCCCTTCATTGTCCTACAAATCCCAAATAGTATTGACTGACTTTCTCTCGCACGCATATGCATGAAACGATTTTGTATTTTCATCTCCACACTTCAGCCAAATGACCCCTTTCTTAAGGTGCCATGCGACTTCTCTTTCGGCAAGAAAATAATTCTTCTGTTTTTCCAGGGAGACCAAGGATATCTTTGAATCCTCAGTGAGGAAGCCACCATCCTATGAATCCTATATTGACACAATATGAGCCTCAATATCTTGGAGTTCCCTTTCCTCCCTTAACTTCTTCTCATGGCCCAACCGATGATCACCTGCTTCATTCTCTTTAGGTTCTCTCAAAAATTCATTGTTTCTCTATGATGAATATCTAGATTAAACGGAGACCACGTGATTCTAACAAGATTATATAGGTCTTCCTCTTTCAACCATTCATGATTGAACTTAAATAGACTAGCCGGATTTTTCCCTTGTCCACGTAATTCAATCAAAATAGGATGATGATCCGACTCTCCACCAAAGTCTACCCACTACCTCATAAGGTCCATATTGTTCATAATATCTCCTCCAGTAGAAACCTATCCAATCTCTTGGATTTCCTCTGAGACCCCACCCATCAGTTACACCATGTCTAGTTCAATATCAATGAGCCCCTTCTAAGCAAACAGGTGGATAAAGAAATGTGAAAGGGAATCCACCAGCACATTTGGTCCCCAAATTTCTTTCACCCCCAAAGATAGATGAGGTCTCCACCTATAATTAAATCAGTCCTATCCATAATTGATTTTTTTGTCAAGGTGGTCCAATATGTCTCCCTATTATTGTAAGGACCATATAAGTTAAATGTCGTAAGAGTCCTCCCAAGTTCTTCAAAAAATCATTCTACAGCAAGACCGCCAGCCAGACTCCAGAAATTTGTATCTTTACAGACCTTTGTTTCCACCCCATGGAAATACCCCCAGACCTCCCACAGGAATCAATCATTTCGAAAGACCACCCCCTAAGCATTGATTCCAACAATAACTTGACTTTTGGATCTGAATTCAATGTTTCTTGTAAAAGAACAAAATTATGAGCAATCACCTCAAGTAATCATTTAAGTGATGAATTTTTAGATAGGCTCACTAGACCCTTGCAGTTGAATGACAAAAACTTCATTTGGAAACATTCAGGAGGGATTTTAGTGCTCTAAGTACCCTATCAATTTGATGTTGTTTCCCTAATGCTACTTCCCTCCTTGCAATTTCTTGTGTCTTGGATAAATGTGATTGACAATGTATCCTCTTAGATTTCCTTTTCTCTGTCCCATCACCCCCCAATCCTCCTGACAAACCCATGCATTTGACCTAAGACAATACATCTATGTTCCTTAATGCATATCGGACCACTGATTCCTCCAAGACCGGTGAGAGGGAAGGGAAAGGAGAGATGTGAGGAGGAGGAATAACCATTAGCCCTATGGGAATAGGGCATGATACAAAGGACAAGGGGAGAGGAGAGGATAGGCTAGCCTAAGGAGGGGAATGTACACCCATATCATCTTTCAAATTTTCAGGGGAAGAAATTGAAAAAGACCAGGGAGGGGAAGTCGTGTATGACTTACCAGGATCCAACTCTTCTTGTTTGATGACGATACCAAGGACTGATTTATTTTTTAATTCCATGCCTATAGCCTACGAGCTTTCCCCACTATTGGAAGACATAGGCAAGGAGGTGCAGCAACCGACATAAGGAATTTTTTAGCCCCCCTTGGGTTCCAAGCCCGAGGAATGGAGGTGTGCGAAGGGTGATTCCTTCCTATTCATGTGGGTTACACTAACTTCCCCCAAGGGGCATGGGAAACCAAGTTTCTGTATGTATGGAACCTCCTACAATGGAACAAGATGCCTTTGTAGTCTATAATTTGTAGCATTGTACCATATGGACAGTTAATCTTTAGCTCTTCGAATAAACTGTTCCTCGTGTCTAGTTTCTCCAAAATAGGAGCTACCGTCTTTATCCCTATGGATTGAAAAATCATATCTGCATCCAATAATTCCCCTTAATTTTTCTTGATCCGTTGGAACTTTTCCCATTGCCAAAGGTCAGCTGGAAACCCCAAGAGCCAAATCCAAATGGGTTTTGCTTCAACTCCTTCCTTCATTGCATCAAATAGGGGTGTCCATTTCTTCAACATTATAGGCAAGGAGTCTATGCACCAATGCATCTTTAAAACCCACTTTGCATCAACTTCATTTTCCATCCTAAAGGAGAACCAACCCCTAGCTAGGATTTGCACATTCAAGATGTAGGATATGCATGACATCAAGGCCTTCCTAGCCAATTTTCTCAAAAAGGGAATCCTGAATCTGCATCCTCTGACCCTGCTGACAATCACCCTTTATATAATATCCACCACCTCCTTCATATCCACATCATCCCCCCAAAACCATGCACGTTGCTTCCCCCTGATATTTTATGCACTTTCCCTTTCTCTTGGAACTGTCTCTTTTTAGAGAAGGGCCCTCGCCTAATTTCCCAATCGAGAAACCCTAGCAAGTCTCACATGTGATGGAGGGGGGGGGGTGAGGTTTAATCCCACACCATCTGTGCGACCAACCTTTGTGTTCGAACCCAGGAACCCTTGCTGAAAATCACCCCCTAATTCTGCCAAGAAAATACTAGGGGAGAAAGAACCAAAAGAGATTGGTTCAATTCCCAAGGAAACATTGGAGCCCCAACTAGGTTGAAAAATAAAAGATTATCATGTCTCCAACCCTTTAGTATTCCAGCTAGGGCTAGTATCTCCTGAAACCAAGCCAACATTCTCCCCCGGAGGCAGTACCAAGCTCAAAACCTTTATCATTCCTTCCAAACCATCTGAAGGGAGACCCAAGCCAGAAAACTCCAGATCTCACTGGGCAAGGCTTGTCTCCATCCCTTCTGACAAAGTACAAAGGTTATAAGTCGGTAGATCCTGCATAAGATTCTCTAGGGGGAGTGAGGCCTGGATTTCAATTCCAGAAAGCTCCTCAACCCCTCCATCTGGACCAAATTTTCCAGTTGGCACAACAGAAACGAAAAACTCTTCCTTTGAATCCATAGACTAATCCAGCACTTCTTCTTCTGACTCCATCACGCAAAAAACAATATGCTAAAGAAGGGAGAGAATAAAGTAGAAAACCCTCGAATTATCCTCCTGCAACCCCATTGGCACCATTAACACATATCTTTCCTTTAATATTATGATATATGTCAAGACAAAAATATATTAAAAATAGTAAACAATATTGATTTACAAATATATATATATATATATATATATATATATATATTTGGAATCTACATAGTTGACTCTATATGTGTGTGTAGTTTCATTGACGACATATTTGTGTAGTCTATACAGAAATAAATTGAAATATAGACATATTGAGAGGTATTTAGAAAAATGGAAGTTTTGATGTATTTGCATCCCAAACCATCAAGTTAGTCATTCCAAACCTAAATATGAGGCAACCAGATCAACAAACACATGTGCTAAAGTTGTCACTCCCACCTAAGAAAAAATTTAATGAAAGGAACTTGCATGTGCTCTATAGCACACACACACTTATTTTATTAATCATTCACAAGGTAGGTCTAACACGAATGTTCCAAATGAAGCTTGTAGGAATATAGGGCCATCAACAACATGTTGACCAACAACGAAGGACATTTCAAGGGTATCCTTGGTCTCCTTATGAGGATATTCAACATTATGAGTTTTTGAACATTAAGTATGAGTCTCTGGAACCTGGATATGGTCAGGGGACTAAACCCAAGAGTTAGTCCCTAAAGGAATATTATAGGTTTTTTGGGCCAAGGATGGCACTTTGAACCACCACAAATAACCTATAAGGGGCATCCTTTACCTCTAACTAGGTATTGTCACATACCTAACCCCCTTGGTAGAAACTTAACAAGGTGGGTTAATTGAATTTTTTCATCGTATACATAGCTCTAAGGTCTATTTTGAGCTTACAAAGGTATTCTACCCATCAAGAGATTTCTAGTGACTATACTCATGTTAAGTTCTAAGCTCTGAGCACAAAGTTATGGCCTTCTAAAGTTTATTAAGGACCTTCTCTCTCTCATGCCATGTCATCATCTATATGGATCCATCCATGCCAGGTGATGACACATCATATGGAGACACCTCATCACTTATATAATCAACCTATGGGTTATACGATATTCAAGGCATTTGATCATTTTTTTGGTCTATCGGATCGTCAAAAGACTCCTTATTGCACTTTCACAAAACTTTGACTAGGTGACGTATCGCACCAAATAATTTTTTGGCATCATTTTTCATGTCTCCAAAAAACTTCCTCGCTATGATAGACTTAATGCAGTTTCCAAAATTATTGCATCGTAGGAATTTTTATTTTCTCACAACATTGTTTTCTTTTGAATTCACCACATCGCAGGAAAGTTTATCACCTCGCGATATGGCATGAGAACATTCTCTTTTCCTTGGTTTATTGCATAGAGAGAAATTTTCTCTCTATCCTATACAAAATTTCTCTTCCTCCTTTCTCATCCTTTCCTTCACCTTATTTCTCCCTCCAGGACTCCCTTATCGTTATCTCTTGTCTTCCTTTACCTACCACCATCTCTCGCCTCTCTTCTCTTCCCATATCAAAATCATGAAAAATTTGGAATCATGCGATATGTCGCAAGAAGAATATCTTCTTGTGACATGTCACATTGGAATTTTTACTCTGGTGAGATACCCTTATTACATTGACAAAAGACTTCAATAGTGCAATGTATCATGATGAAGAAATATTTAGCGCAATACATCGCGCCAATTAAAATTTTACTTCATGCAATGACTTCTCCTTATCCTTATCCTTGTATCACACACCACAAAATGTTCAAGGGTGTGGTGTAACGCACCAAAAAAAAATTTGGTGCAATACATTGCACCACTAGGAAATTTCTTCTCGTGCGACAAGATGGTAATTCCAAACTTTGACATCCAATTTCACACCAAGTCTTAGAGGTTAGCTCCATATCACACAAAATTATTTTTTGTGCAATATGGTTTGTATCGCATGAAGATATTTTTCATGTGATATAGGCTATATCGCATGAAAAATATCTTCATGCAACATGTCAAAAACTACATGTTTTTTCCTTAAAAACTTTTCTAATTTTTTTCTAAGTTCCCCCAAAGGAAAAATAATCCCTTAATGAGGCCCTCTTTTGGCTTATACTCAGGAGAGAATAGGCTCAATACCTTTATCTTCATAATTATTCAACTTGAGGAGTAAAAGATAATCTTAAACTAAGGGACTTGCACTCAAGAAGGATCATTATGTTACCAGATATTCAGGTCTACAATTACTATATATCAAATTTCACACCAAGTCTCAAAGGTTAGATCCATATCACACAAAGTTATTTTTTGTGCAATATATTTTCTATCGCATGAAGATATTGTTTATGTGATATAGGCTATATCGCATGAAAAATATCTTTCATGCGACATGTCAAAAACTACTAGTTTTTTCCTAAAAAACTTTTCTAAGTTTTTTATAAGGGCCCCCAAAGGAAAAATACTCTCTTGAGGCCCTCTTTTGGCTTATACTAAGTAGGGAATAGGCTCAATACCTTTATCTTCATAATTATTCAACTTGAGGAGTAAAATATAAGCTTAAACTAAGGGACTTGCACTCAAGAAGGATGGCTATGGTTCCGGAGATTCAGGTCTACAATTATTTAAAATACACACACACACACACACACACACACACACACACATATAAGTATGTAAATGTCTATTTTCCAACAAATTTTACAAACTATTATTCATAGTTGTATGACTGAGATTACTCCGGTAGTGGTTGGATTTCGTTTTACAAGGGTTCTCAATCATGCACTTTCTATACCACAATCACCCATTTCACAAAAGCTTGGCATCTATTCATAGATACATAATATTCCTATATGTATGGCTCATAAGGAACACTAGCAAATTGTATAAAAATCACCATAACATATACATTGCCTATACCATATAAACATGTATTCCCCCTTTATCCAATTCATGATAAAGGAATATTTTAGGTAAAACATAATAACACTAAACATAATTAATTACAATTAGTCAAGGGGCCAAAATGGGGACACGATAGGTATATAGGTACCACTATAATTTTTTAGCACTAGGTATGGGTCTTCAGTCCTTGAACATGGTTAGGGGAGGAAACATGAACATTAGGCCCTAAAGGAAGCTTCGATCCATCTAGGGCTAAGAAGGATGCCTCGAACAACCATCCATGGCCTCATGAGGGTATCATTGGAGACCTATTATTGTGGATGTCAGTACCACTAGGTGCTTTTTAGTAGTAGGTATATGTATAAAGGTCCTAAAAACAATATAGGGAAGAAGGCAATGCCGTATGTCCTAAAGAAAACTTTGAGGCATCCATATCCATGAACAATGCCTCAAATCACTACACATTACCTCTAGAGGGTATCCTTGGCCTCTAAGAAATATTTTGGTCCTCACAAGTTTTTGATCGTTAAGTATGGGTCTCAAGGCCTTGATATGGTTTATGGGGAAAACCCAAGCCTTATATTAAGTAAGCATTTATCCCCAACCCCATCCACTCTTAAGACCCTATCTCTACATGTATCCCCATCTTTCCCTAGGCCACCAAAGCCCTCTTCCATTGGGCCCTTGCCTCTACCCTAACCACCTTCATGCAAGGCCAATTCACCCCTTTGGGATCTCATCACCTCTACCCCTAAACCCTATTCCCTAGGGCCTTATTCCTTCCATATACCCTCTACCCTAGGGCCCCATTTCTTCACCTAGGCACCTTCACACCATTTTACCCCTATATTTGGTCCCCCTTCACCCTACCCCCATAGTCTCTTGGTCCATAACCTTATCCCTTGGCTCCTCATCTATAACCCTAGCCCCAAACACAACCCTTGGCCCCCAGTGCCCTATATATTATCCCCCTAACCTTGGATCCTTCACTGATGGATCTGAAATCCCATTTATCCCTTCCACACAGTCCCCACCACCTTCATTGTATCCCCTTCTTCCCTTGGGTCCTCACCTCCCAACTAGTATCCCAACACTAGTTCCTTGGCACCCATCTCTTAAGTCCTAGATCCATTTGTACTTGGCCCCCACTTCTACCCAACATATAGACATCTTTACCCTTAGGCCACCTACCCCCTACACCCATGGGGCCCTAGGCCCTATGCCCTTAGGGCCCAATGATCCACACTTTATCCTTGGGCCCAAATAATTTGACGCCCTTGGGCTCCTCAACACATGAGCCCCTACCTCTACCATTAGGAATTTTTTTCCCTACCCCCTCAAGACCCTTAGGCATTAGGCCCAAGCCTATACCCTTAGCCCCTCCACACCTAGGCCCAAGACCCCTTCCCATGAGATCCTTTCACCATTGCCTTCCAACTTCTAACCCTATCCCACTTACCCACTAGGCCCCTTTCTTCATCAAAATATAATCCCCCTCTACTCCTCTATATGTGCCTCTACTAAGACCCTAGCATTGTCTACCCTTGGAACCCTACCTCTACTCAACTACTAGGACCCTATGTGCTTAGGCCCCTACCTCAACTTGGACCCTAGACCCAAACTACCCCTAGGCCCCCAACTCTACCTCATCTTTAATCCCCTCTACACTTGGGCCCTAATATATCTATGCCCATACCTCTTCCCCAGGGCCCCAAACCCCTTGCACCTTCATCCTAGTTCCCTAGTCACTTACTTAGGCCTCAAACCACCTTCAATCCTAGGCCCCAATGCCCCAATTTATCCCAAGCCCCTCCACACCTAATATCTCTTCTCTATCCCTAATGTCTAAAGACCTTGATTAAAGGTATGTACCACAAGAATTTTCTTTGTCCCTCCCTCATTTCCTCTCCTCCTCCCCCTTCATCTTGCTTCACCCGCCCCTTTTTTTGTTCCCTCCTACCCTTCATCTACCCCACTCCCCCTCCCTTACCCATCCACCATTCACCTATTCTCACCTCCTCCCTATTTTCCCCTCTCACCCCGTTCACCTTATATTGAGTATTAAGGATTGTCGTGTTGAGGATAAAGCACCCAATATATAAAAAAATTAACCCAGGATTTTATCTTTCATCTTAGCTAGAGTATTTCCATATGTAAAATATATGTCTTTTGAAGACTGTTGATGAGCCTTAAAGATAATGTTTGTTCATTCAAAACAAAGTTACCAACTTAACAAGAACCGTGACCTCAAAACGAAAATTTTATCCCTTAAACCCCATATTTTTGCATAAAAAACATGAAAAATGTTCCCAGAATCAAAAATGGTTCTATCGGTAGTATCCTTTTTTTTCGAGGTTAAAATTATAACAATTTTCCACCATGGCTTTAAATTCTTGTAAAATTGCGAATAAAAATCTTAAAATTGACCCTCAAATCAAAAAGTGACGTTCAAGGTATCACCTCCTCTTTTTTCTAGGTTAAAATTACAACTTTTTTTGAAATCATCATATTGACAACCAATGTTGTTATGAACAAAAACCTTAAAATCGACCTAAGCAAACCTTAGTGCTAGCGATATCACTCTTTTTTTCCCAAGGCTAATATTACTACTTGTTTGAAATTGTGGCCTTGATCATTATTAATGTTACAAACGAAAACCTCAAAATCATATGCTAAATCAAAACGTATTGATACAAATAACACATTCATTTTTCGTTTCGAACTTAAAATTGCAATGTTTCTATAACCATAATGTAAAAAACGAACAATGTTACAAACAAAATCATAAAATAATTGAATTAATTAATTAAAAACATATATATATATATATGAAAAATTAAACAAAATATATAATATTTTTTTTTTAATTATAAAAATAACAACAAAAGAAAACAAATTAAAAAATTAAAAACTAAAACTAAACACTGAAATTTTAAAGTATTTAAAAAAATACACAAATTTTATAAAATATACGAAATAAATTAATAATAAACATAAAAAAATTACACTAATTTATATACTAATTAGTAAATATTAAAAATTAAAATTCAAAACTATTCGAAACTTTAAATAAAAATTTTTATCTATTATTACGTTTAAATTTTAAAAATTAAATAAAATAAAATTTGAAAATTTTTAAAACATTTAAATTTAAAAAAAAAAATCAAATACATTTAAATTTGGTTTTTGAATTTTTAAAATTTGAAAATATAAATTTTTAAAATTTAAAATTTAATATTTAATATTTTTTTAAAGATTTAGAGTTTTAAAAGAAAATTAGTTTATATACAAGTTTAAAAATTAAAAATTAAAACTGTCATAAACTTTAAATAAAAATTATAATATATAAATTTTATATATTATTATATTTAAAATAAAATAAAAATGTAAGCTAGCACTTTGTATTACTTTTCATAAACTGAAATTACAAAATAAGTCAATGACATTGGTGCTAAGGTTGTCAACAAAGGAGATCAGCCCTGCCACCATGTGTGAAAGTTCCATAAAATTGTACTGTGACAACTAAATAGAGACATAGTTACAGAGTTTGAGCTATCGTAAATCAGCCTGAGTATATGGCCATACCAAAAATGTTGGTGTTGTAATCTAACAGACCATGCAAAAACTAGAAAGACCAAAATATAGTTGACCATGAAAACTTATTTACTAAGATGATTGTAAGGAAAATCATGCCTGGAAGATTCAGGCCATTTAAGAGTCATTATAGTTTGAAGTAGCTCCTCATCGTTGCGTCATTGTTGTGGGTCTTTTGCTCATGAGTCCAAGAGCTAATCCAATCGTTTCTCCATCAAATCTTGCCTAAATGTTTGTTCATCATTATCCCGGTGAAGTTCCCGAATGAGCTCACACTGCACCTTAGTGAAACCTAGATGGGGAGCTAGAGGAGAATGGGAGCTAGAGGCATTCGTTGGGTTGGGAGAAGGGATGGTGGGGCTGGAGGACATAGGCGGTGAGATTTTGTTTTACATCTTCATCATTAGAGTTAGGAAGAGCTAACTGTGACTCTGGAGCAACCATAACCGAAATTGGACAATCAATAAACATTATAACCACGACCCGAGAGATTCGAGCGACTTCCACTAGCTCATTCTGACCAACCTCGCTCCCGAGGCATGAAAACGAACCAAGGTTCGCAATGATGGACTCTACACAGGGCGCTAGGAAGGAACACAATAAGGAGACGAAACAAGAGACAGGGAGGAGAAAAGTTGAAAGTTGGGAATGACCAAAAAGAACACAGAGCGAGATAAGTCGAATTTGTTGTAGAAATTATAATCAAAACATAAATCTTATAGTACCACAGGAACTTGAAACCCATTCCCTTTGCATGAGAGAGAAATAGTGTCATCCCCAGGTGGAAGGTGAACCAAACAGGAGGGCATGTATGAGTTTAATGAGTGTTTATGGTCATCTTTCTCTAGGCGGATAGGAACAACTTCGATGCAACCCATTCTCTCATTGGCACCCCATCCAGGGTTATGTTTAAATTTTTAAAATTAAATAAAATAAATTTTTTAATTTTTTAAAACATTTTAAATTTTAAAAAATTTAAAATTTAAATTTTCGGGTTGATTGGGCGACAAGGGTGTCGAGGGGGCGATGCTTGAGCACCCCTGGCACCCAAACAGTCCAATAAACCAATATAGGGATTATCATTGCTTACTAAGAAGTTTTTGGCAGGATGTTTACATCAGATCTTAGATGTCGAAGAAGCACTGCCTTTCTATAAATAGATCTCTCGTGGGAAAAGCAGCTCTCGTTGCTAATAGTTAGTTTGACCTTTCTCGATGGCCTTAAGCAAGCAAGCTCGGGAGGGACCCAAATGGTGCAAGAAAAGAAATATACCGGTCAGTGGGGGGGGCAATGCCAAGCTTCTCCCCCTCGGCACCCCCGACGCCCAAACACCCTGAAAATTTATATTTTCAAAATTTTAAATTTTTTTGAAACTTTAAATTTTTTTATTTTTATTTTTTTTAAGTTTTTAAATTTAATTTAATTTTAGTTTAGTATTTATAAAAAATATTTTGTTTTAGTCCCCGAGGTGTAGGATAGTCGGTGATAGAGTGTGTTGTTAAGGCACTCCGTGATGTTAAAGTCACCAGTTCCAAACCCGCGGGGACAAAAAATCCAGTCAATGTTAAGGGTTGGTGTGGCTCAGGCCAGGTTTGATCCCCTAGTGATTTTGACGGCTTAGATTCCCCGGAGTCGTGGTTTCTCAAGCCACGGGCTAGTCCCGCAGGTCACAGACAAACTAGCAAAAAAAAAAAGTTATTTTGTTTTAAAAAAAGTTATATCAATTTTTTTTTTAATTATATATAATTTAATTTATTTACTTTTTAACATAGTTTATTTTTTTAATTTGTTTCCATATTTTGAATTTGTTTTTAAAAGAATTATGTTATTTTAAAAATGATATATGTTATTTTAAAAATAGTATATATTATGAAAAATTTAATGATATTTTTTAAGTGTTTAGATTTATTTGTTTATAATTTATATATTAATTTTTTTTTTAAATCTAATTTTTCATTAAACTTAATATTTGTCGATGGTTGTTTTTTATTTTTTTATTTTTTATGTTTTTCAATGAAAATATCTATTTATATAGATTTATTTTTTTTTAAGGCAATTTTATTTGTTTTAGTTTTTTTTTTAATAATTTTTTCACTTTTATTAATTGTTTTTTTTCTTCTTTTTTATAATTTTATTTGCAATAGTGTAAGTTTTTTGGTATTATATGAAAAAGTTGCAATTTTAAGTTTGAAAAAATGAAGTAAATGTGTTATTTATAGTATTATGTTTCAATTTGGATGTTGATCTCGTGATTTCAATTCACATTGATATTAGAGGTGAAAACCATAGTTTTAAGCAAGTCATAATACTGAGCCTATAGAAAAGGGGTTGCCACTATTAGCACGACTTTTAGTTTCGGGGGTCGTTTTTCAGGTCTTTGTTAGTAATGATATTATTTGTGAGGATCACGATTTCAACCAAGTTATAACTTTAACCCCCCAGGAAAAAGGGGGGTGATGTTATGAGCATCACCTCTTGACCAAATTGTAATTTTAACCCCGAAAAAAAAGGGGGTGTTGTTGTGAGCACCACCTCTTAACCAGATTGAAATTTTAACCTCCAAAAAAAAACGGGTGATGTTGTGAGCACCACCACTTGAACAAATTGTAATTTTAACCCTGAAAAAAAAGGGGGTGATGTTTTGAGTACCACCTCTTGTTTCAGGGGTGAAGTTTTATGTTTTTAACCTCGAAAAAAAGGGGGTGGTGCTGTGAGCACCACCTCTTGTTTCAGGGGTGATTTTTTTGGTTTTCATTTGTAACTTTATAGATGACGATTGCAAAATTTTCTAATTTTAACTTCGAAGAAAAAATGAGTTCTACTGGTAGCACAACTTTTCAAAACGAGGTAAAAAATGTGATCCTTGAAAAAACGAGAGCTCTGGAGAGTTCTCGTTAAATTGGTAACTTTGTTTCAATAACCCATTAGAAATTACATGTTTTTTTATCCCACACTAGAGTTTGTCCCACAAGATGGATGACAAAAGATAAATTATATCTTCACACTATGTTGAAATCGACAATTGATCAAAGCAACTACCTACTAGGAAATAAAGTGTAGAAATATAATAAAATGTAGTACTTGAGAAAACTAGGCTACCTACTACATACATGCTAATATGATTTGTATAGTCGAGTAGTGGATAAACCACTTCAAATGTAAGGCCTTGGTTAGAAAAGGGAATTTGACTCCCTACAAGTTCAAAAGATGGTAAGTGTTCTAACTTATTTTCACTACAATATTATGTGTACCTAGCATAAATGTGATAAAATAATATTATTTCCTTTGGGATTGTAGTCTCATTCCCATAACAACACAAGGTCGCCTACTTCAAATTCTTTGTTGAAGGATGATTGATCGAACAAATTTTTAACTGGGCAATAATGGATAAAACATTGTTTTCTAGCTTTCTCTCTCTCCTCCCAGGAAAACATTGGACAAATAGAAAGAGGGGAGAAATACATTAAGAGGGAGGATAACTTCCTTCCCATAGGCCAAGAAATATTGTGACTTCCTAGTATAGGATTTTTATGTTACTTCGTCTACCCAAAGGAATTGGACAAGGTGTTATGTCAACTTCTTGGGTGGTCCTCTATAATTTTCTTAATGATTCAAACTAGTTTTTTGTTGGTTAAATCCACCCATCCATTCCCTATAGATAATAATTAGAAGAATGATTTAAGGCTACCCCATTCTCTAAATCAAAAGATGTTAACTTATAATACATGAAATATTTATCATTATTGAACATTAATGCTATGGAGGAACCAAATTTTGTTGTGATGTTCAACTCAAGAAATTTGATAACCACCTTCACTAAAGTGGCTTTTGTAGGAATGGACTCAGCCCGCAAAGTGTAATAATCAATGATCATTAAAATGTACTTATTCCCCATATAGGAATTGGGATTTATCAGCTCAAAAAAGTCAATACCCCACTACTGGAAAGGATGATCAATATTAACTAAATTTAGAGGAGGGCTTTCTTTGTTTTCTAGCAAATATTTGGAAAATGTGGCACTTGTGCACATGGGAATGAGCATATTTAAAAAAATTAGGCCAATAGGTTCAAGATCTGGGGATTTTATGGGTTGTGTTATCACTAGAAAATAAAATATTGACAAGCCCATCTTGTAACTCTTTTAAATCCCTTTGAGCATGTTGTTACTAAGAAAACTGCAACAAGATTCCTCATAATTTATTCTAAATTGTACTCATCATATTATAATGTATTATCAAATCTTAGGCTTAGAGATGTTTAATATTTTGGACTAAAGTGGTCTGGGGTAATGTCACTTTATAAATAGAGATTCAAATCCTAGTACCATGAATTTATGAGAGTTGGAACAAATTGTGCATCATAGTATATGGGAGCTCTATTTTCTCGTCCTTCTTCATCATTAGTTGTGTCTTGAGACTCAACAACTAATTGTCACAAACCTTAACCCTTGACTAACTCAATGGCTTTAATATCCATGTCATATTCATGTATTACCATATCCCAATTACCTCTCTTCTCCCTGAATCCTTCTAATTAAATAGAAACCACACCATGAGGTGAGGAACTATCACTAGAGTTATGCTTTTTTAATCTTAGTGTCTTGACAACTTTCACTAGAGTGTATGCCTATTTTTCAATTATGGGGTAATTCAATTCATCCCCTTCAATTCAGTAGTCATGTAAGAAATTGAGAACTCATCACATTTGTTTTTATTTATACATTAATATAACAACAACGGAATGATCAAAAGAAAAAGTGTATAGATGGAAATATTTATTCTAATATGGGTTGACAAGAATGGAAGTGGACGTGATGACATCCTTAATTTGTGAAAAGCTTCCTTCTGTAAATGCATCTAGGAAAACTTAGTGTCTTTCTTAATCATACTATTCAACAACTTAATAATCTCACTGAGATATAAACTTGATTTCTCGATCTTGCTTATTTTACGGAAGAAATATTGCATGGATTTCTTCATAGCCAAGAGAGGAACAAAAAAGGATTGTATTCTTTATGGATCCACTCAGATCCCATTCTTGGTAATGATATGCCCTAGTAGTTCCCCTTCGGTTACAACAAACATGTTCTTCTTGTGATTGAGATAAATATTATTTAATGGCACCAATTAAAGTTTTCTGTGAGGTGTTGGACATGGTGAATTTGATTTTAAGAGAAGATGGTGATGTCAGCCATATAAATCACTACTGATTTATGAATTAACCCTAAGAAATCAATATCCATGGCTCTTTCGAAAGTAGAACCAACATTAATCAATGCAAATGACATTCTAGTATATGTATAAGTACCCCCACTTACTTATGAATGTGGTTTTTAACTTAAACATGACATAATTGTACATAGAGAATTCATAAAAAAAAAAAATAAAAAAACATCATCTCAAAACCCATGATCAATTATAGAATATTGTCCATATATAAGAGAGAATAATTATCCCTTAGAATACTTGGTAAGGTTCCTAACTCATGACCAACTATAGAATCTTGTCCATATATACGAGAGAATAATTATCCCTTAGAATACTTGGTAAGGTTCCTATAGTTAGGGAATAAGTGTTTATATCTTTTTTTATGAGATGGAACCAAATTAGCTAGCCAAGTGTTATGCCTTATCAGGTAAATGATTCAAACATCCAAATTTTTGATTCACCTTTGTATATATCCTTGTATCATTTAAACAAGTTTATATACTACAACATTTCCTCTTTAGTGTAGAAAACTCCAAGATTCACTATTTTGTGGTTCTTCTAGTTCCTCACTTAATCACTTGTTAAGTCATTGAAGAGCTGGTTGTTTTTGTATTAACTAGTTTATGAAATATGTCATGTAAATAAAAACAACTTCTCGAGATTGGCCAATTGCTTTGGGATGACATTGAAGTGGAAGTTAGTAGTTTTCTCATTATAAGATGAGGCATATCTTTCATTCTCTCCATCGTTAGTGATGGCACCCTTAAATGTTTTCTCGTTCGTCAAGAAATTAATGATTCATTGATCATCTTCAAAAACTTGCTAGTTTTTTATATTGTTGTGTATTATGGATGTAAAAGATAACTCAACTAAAAACTTATTGGCTAGTGAAAATTTGGCTTCCATAATAACTAATGAATCGGCTATCACATTTTTATCTTTGAAGGGATGGGCTAAGGGTTGAAAAATTTGAAATGAGAGATCATATCCAAAGCCCTATATTTATTACATTTCGAAAGGACCATGAAGAAATACAGTGATGACATTTTCCCCTAACTTGAATAAATACGAACTAGGAATCATTGAACACTTGCATGTCATGGATATTGAAATCTATGGCTTGCTACAATGCTAGAATTAAAGTTTCATATTTGATATTGTTATTCATGTAGAAAAATTATAATATAAAAGACAAAACAATCACATTTTGCTTAGGGTAGAACACATTTGTATCTTGCACTATCATGGGATTTGGCCCTATCAAAATAAAGCTACCAAAATATATGGGACACTAGGACACCAAAATTCTCATTTACTATGTTACAAGTAGGTGTAGCACTAGTTTAAGCCTGAGGAAGGGTGGGTTCATTCTATCCTTCAAGATTAGAAATGGTATATTTCATGAGTTTCTCCCTATCAAACTAGATATGATTTGACTTCCCTTTCCAAGGCAACCATAAGTGAGACAAATCAGTTGAAAAATAACTTTTTGGGATTTTATGACCAATCTCACTTGAGGAGCATATTGTAGGCATCTATAATGTCTATAACCATGATTTTCACTACTTGGTGCACCCGTGGGTATAAGGATGCCTTAATGAAAACATCCTTTAGCTTGTCTACTATATTCACTTCACATCTACCTCACTAAATAATATGCAAGTTAAACTTTACAAGTTTGGCATTGAGCTTTTGGCATATTGAATAAGGCATCACGTTGGTTGAGGAAATTGATAATTTTAAGGATGGAAATTCATTTTAAAATGTAGAAACCTTGGCGAATCTTACTAATCCTTGATATGTCAACTACAAATGTTTGGAGATATTTTTGTAAAAATATTCAAATTCCTAAGTATTTTATATAGTTTTTATAAAATTTTGGCAATTTTTAAGGTAAAATAATTATATCCTATAGAATTTGGGCGAATCATTTTTAAAATAGTGAATCTCATTTTTGGAAAAACCATGGAAAATTAGCCCATGAGCGAAATTTAGCCCCTAAAATCATACCTAAAACTAAATCCACTAGACAATTGTGAAGGTTACAGTTAAAAATGATGAAGTTTAATAGAAAGGGAGATTCCCTTTTAATATTTTTGATGTTTTTTTAAAGAGGACGCCTTCTTGGTTGAAAGGGGTTCTCTGAAAGATTTGAATAAAGAATCTCAATGGTCATTGATCTTTAAGAGGTCAAGCATAAAGATGTTTCCTCAGGTTTTCTTCATATATTCCAAAATATTATATCATATATCAAAGGAGGAAGCGCGTCAATATCACATTTCATGTCTCTGGATGTGGAAGGGTTAGGTGGAGTATGAGGAGTAACTTGTTGGTTGTTCCTATTGTGTAGAAGATAATAAATGTGCCCTTGCCCAAGATGTATATCTCCAACTTCTTTTTCTTATTTTTCACTTTCTTCTTCATATGCTTTAGTTTTAAAGAAAACAGGGGTATTTTATAGTACCATAGTGGTTGTGGAAGCTAAGTTAGGGTTTGTAGGCTCTATATGTGGCTAGCTAATTCCTTCATTACTTTTTTCTAGAAAAATATCCAAAGCATTCAGAAATGAGGACATATTTTTCCATTGTGGTCCTCTTGGATAATTTACACTAATATTCCTTGGCTAACTCATCTAGATCATGTTGGTTGCTTGTTTAGGAAAATGTTGTGAAATTGGTCAAAGTTTTAGTGGTTATTTTGCTTCTATTGTACTGAAATATGTCTTATTGGTTGAGGCTACTTCATTATTTTCTCCTTGCAAATTAACAATTCATTTTCCAACTTTTCTAGAATTGTCTACATCCCCTCAATTTTTGGGTGAACATAACCTAAATTTGTGTTGGCGATGGTAATTGCTTGAGGCAATATAAAGTCCCATTTGAGTTATTTCTCCAAGGGATATTGCATAGATAATCTAATTTTAAAATTAGAGTCACATGTAGTAAGGACATCTCTTTGTCCATTTCGATGGATTCATCATAGGAAACCTACAAATCTTGAATTCATTTTTCATTATTAAAATAGATACAATGGAATCGATCACATTAAGATAAAATTATAAGTTGAGTTGGGTTAGAGGTCAGCTTACTTCGAGAATATGTAAATGTAAGGTTTGAAACTTTGTGTTGAAATCCCAAATTTTCTCCTTAAACTAAATTTTCAACTTAATTAATTATAATCCAAAATCTCCAAATCTTGATCATCCCTAAATTTATCCAAGAAAATATTCTCAAACTCTTTCCAACTTTCCAACTATGGATGGAACACATTGGTAGGTTATAAACCCAAGCAAATTCTCTACCCACAAAGTGAAAGGGAAGCATGCAACTATATCTTCATGGTGAACATTTAGTAAGCAAATAGCTCGCATAAAAGGATTTAACGTGATTTTTATGTAAGACCTTTTATATGGATTAAACTTGGGAAAATATCTCTTAGCGTTCTTAGGAAACTCACAGAGCCAATTGGTTATTTGCAATGCATATTCTTCCTAGTAGCCAAGCCGCTCATTGTCTATCCATTATCATTACATTTGGTTCATGTTGTGTTGTAAGTTAGGATAAGAATCTTCTATTATGATATTACCAATGACTTGCTATAGTAATTGTTTTCTTTCAAGGGAAAGGTTATTGATAATGGAATCAATCTCATCAACGGGTTTTGTTGTTGACTCTATGTGAGGAATTACTATGAAATTTTGATACCTTTGTGATGGAATATTTTTTTAAGGTAAGGGAAATTCTTGTTTATCAAGCAAATTAATTTTTTGGTGATCCTTCAGACGGGTTTTGAGGGATTACATATATATTTTTGAGGGCCTAATAAAGCTACTCTAAAGTAGTTGCTACAAGTTCTTCACACTTTGGAGATATGATATCTTTCATTTTGTGATCTTGTTCACTTGAAACTTCTTGGGATTCGAGATCCTCCTCTATAATTAATAAAAGGAAGCCCTCCAAATTCTAGATCCAAATTGTTGATGCGGGTAGTTGTCCCAAGTAAAACTTTATATGGAATACTTTATGTGAAGATGCTCAAATCAAAGTTTTCGCCTTTAAGATGATTATTCCAGTTTTCATTGTTGTGTTATCATTTTTAGATTTTTTTAGTTATTTATTTTTTATGTTTTTTACATAAAGTTTGTTGGGTTAGCGAGTGAAAAAAAATTACAAAATTGAAATAAATGTAATTGAGAAATAAGTATAGTAGTAGAATTGATTAAGGTGCTTAGAAATTGAAATACACAATTCTATTTTGATGCAATCCCAAATTTACCATGTTTATACAAACCAACAAATTCAAAATTGTTCATTCATAAATTTATGAATTAACAATATGCATAAACTTAATGAATACACATTTATAAGAACATACAAACAACTCATCCATGATGAAATAAACAAACATATGACACAATCATTCACTATAATCAAAATGTTTGTATTGTATCCACCCAATGGAACTTGAAACTTGGATTACACAATCCTCCTCTCATGAAACACACACACACACACGGGAGAAGCCAAGAAGGAGTTACAAAACATGACCCTTCACCTTCTTTCTTAACCTTCTATATAGCCTTTCACACGTTTGTATGTCAATTGCAAATCAAAAGCATTATTAAATATTTCATTTGCATTAATTGACTTTATGAAGTCAAATTTATCTCTAATGCAGTCATAAATATGGCCTAGTCTATAATCCATTAAGAAGACTTTGGTCATATTTGGCTCCTCCATGATCTTGGCCAATTCAAAATGGGTGATATTTTGGACTTACAAGTTTTGTTGCTTCTTCTCTTCAATATATTTTTGTAGAAACTCCATGAGAACTCTTAATCGAAAGGACCTATTTTCATTTTGAAACGTTGGTATCTAGTGTGGCTTCACGATTTCCAAGTATTCAACCGATCATTTGTCATTATCCCATGGGAAATCATCCAAATCTTATATTGTATTTTTAAGTCTAAATTCTACCTATTTGATGTTGTAAGATATTGGAATTCATTCATTCCGACTTAGTGGAAGCACATTGGTGGGGATGGGTTCCAGCCAATTTACAATTTCATCCAACTACTACTTCTTCTTTACCATATCCAAAATTTTCTATTCCAAGTGCTATTTCACCATAGGTTGATTTATCATTGGGATTCTCCAAGCATTTATTTATAGCATTATTGGCATTTCTTAACATAATATCAACCCAGTTGAATATAACTCCCTTCGCTACCATTTTTCACACCAAAATGTCACACTTAAGTGTCACACCTATTTATGCCTAAGTGTCAATAGTTTTGTAAAGTGGTGTATGTACCTTACTAAATGTCACATGCACTTTGTCAAAGTGTCATATGCACCTTACTAAGTGTTGCATGTACTTTACTAAGTGTCACAACACCTTGACACCATGAAAGAACATTTATCACAATCCCTATTCAGTGTGGAGGAGAAATATATCATATGAAGGTCAAAATACTATGTGCACATGAATTATTCATTATTATTCATAAAAAGGAAATTAATTTAGTGTGAGAATCCACTTCACATTTAGTTTCATAATCTCAAGGAGAAGTTGAGAATCTCATGGATGGTTGAGATGTTTTCTCAAACCAAAATCCTAATTTGGTGGATCTTGAGAGATATTTCCTCCTTAAAATCTTGGAGAGATATTTTCTCCCTAAAATCCTTGAGAGATATTTTCTCTCTAAAAATCTTGGAGATCCCAATTTAGTGGATCTAGTGAGTGATATTCTCCATGGTGGTTAAGTCTCCAAATCCTATATAATGAGGGCTTTCCATGGTGAAGGGAGGAAGATTCGAGGTATCAAACCTTCGATCATGGGGAAAGAGTTCATCATTTTGATTTCAAGATTTGTGTAAGGGGTTGGACGAGGAGAGTTGGAGAGGTTATTGATGCATCAATCATGGTCTATAAGTATCTCTTTTTGGCTTTCCAATTAATATATAATTGGCCTATTTCCTTCAAGTTTATGTCTTGTTACATATGCTAGTCTAATGTTGCTCTAATATTCACAGGTAAACTTGCCTTATATAATTTTGTAGAGTAGGAGATAGTTGTTTTCCTTTTTTGTCCATTGTAGATCTCAATGTGAACTAGGAATATTGGAGATCAAGCTTGGGGATTGGTAACAGTGAGGACAAATGTCGAAATAGGTTCATCATATCATTTCTCTCATTCTTATTTTGATTGGTTAAGATAATTTTAAAGGGATGTTAGTGTCAACTTGTATTGTTTCTTTCTTGGTATAGGGGTCTAGTAATCCAAGGGAAGTTTCATCTGTTCGCAGGCAAAACATTTCGAAATAGAAATTGGTGACTCCATTGGGGATCGAATTTGACTAGTCTTTCATTGGATCATCTAAATCCTTTATCTATCATTAGATCTTGGTACTTTATTATGATCTATTTTCCTCTTACCTCTTCCTCATTGAAGATTTTACAGAGCCATTGACTAAGTCTCTGTTGAGATTGAGCTTATGGAAGTCATTTTTTAACTTTTCAAAAACTGGCACTCCCCTATAGTGTACACCAGGGCGCCACTTACTTGACTAGAACTTGTTAAGTTTTTAAAGTTGTTATTAGGTTCTTTTCAATTTACTAGAGAATTTCCAAAACAATAGCATAAGTAGGATCAATGAAAGAAACAAAATCACAAGGTACACAACATTTTATCCTAGGAAACCCTCATGGGGGAGAAAACCCAACAAAAACTTCCTCAATAATAGATTGCCAATACAATGCCAAGACTTAATACCAAACCATCAAGAATAAACTAGGACTGATCATGCATCTCTCTTCTCCTTCTTGCAATTCAAGCTTCCTTCAAAATATGTGCACTATAAGTGTGAGTGAGTGAGTGAACAAATGAGGCGCCATCCTCACTTATAATTACTACTTGAGGAGGCACTAGGGTTATGTCTCTTCACTTAGTAGGGCCTACTTCTTCCAAGAGTGGTTAATACCATTTTATAAACCCTAGGGGTTGAATTTACAAATACCACCATATAAATATGGTTTGACCAATCCACAAAACGAGATTTGGTCTTATACAAGACCCAACATGATCAATCCACAAAAGGGGATTTGATCTATAAGATAATAACTCAAATATAATTAGAATAATCTTTGAAGTTACAATATTTCAACACTCCCCCTTAATGAGAAGGGTATTCTACTGACATAACCCAATACAACATCATCATGAGAGAGAGAGAGGGAAACAACATCATCAACATATGGAACACTGACTGGGATATCTAAAAATCATCTGAAGTTTTTCTCGTCATGAATATCATCATCGTTCAAAGCATGGAGATGGAGTAGAATCATCATCATCATCATCATCTGTATGAAGTTGAAACATCAACATCAATTAGCATAACACTAAATCAACAATATCACCAACTTGAGGTTGGTACACCATCATCATAAACAACACGAGGTTGATACAACATCACGAGGCTAGTACAACATCATCAACAATAACACGAGGCTGCAACAAAAACATCATTAGCACGAAGCTAAGATAACAACATCATCATCATATGGCAATAGAATGAGGCAAGTGAAACAACAACAGTTTTTGGTACTCTGATATATCGTCCTTACCAGACGTTCGGGATCTTCCCAGGAATCATAATATTCCCTAGGATATAAAATCCTAATGGAGCTACCACGTGGTACTCTGACAGAACGTCCTTACCAGACCTTCGGGATCTGCCTGGGAATCAAAATATTCCCTAGGATATAAAATCCTAATGGAGCTACCACTACTGACCAAAAATGTCATATACATGCACAAGTACTCTGATAGACCATCCTTACCGGACCTTCAGGATCTGCCCAAGGATGATCAATCCCCTAGGATATAAAATCCTAATGGAGCTACCCGTTGTTGGTCAGGATACCATAGTATCATCAACATCACTCCTTTCGAGGGAGGTCCTTTTAGACAACACCAAGATTGTCTCAGAAGTACTCAAACTTCACACAAGACAGAGGTTTGGTCAACACATCTACAACCTACTCATATGTGCCAACATATTGGATCTTTACAACTCCCCTCTACACCATATCACGAATGTAGTGATACTGGATATCTATGTGCTTCAACTTATCATGGAACACTAGGTTCTTTGTCATATTTATGCAAATTTTGTTATCACATAGAATCACAGTGGCTTCCATCTCCATATCGAATAGACATGTCAACAAATTTCGAAGCCATATGGATTCACAACTGGAGGAACATGTTGCAATGTATTCCGCTTTTGTTGTGTTGAGATAAATATTGGATTGCTTCCTGCTATGCCATGAAGTCATGCATGACCCCAGATTGAAACAAAAACCTGAAGTGTTATTTCTATCATAAGCACTTACAGCCCAATCTGAATCAGTATAACCATACAGTCTGAAGTCATGATCTCCAGTATAACATAGACCATAGTCCAACATACCCTTAAGGTATCTCATCACATGCTTTGCAGCTACAAGGTTAAAACGTATGGGCTCTACCAGATACTGACTCAATATGTTCACAACAAAGCATATATATGGCATGGTATTCGATAGATACATCAACGAACCAATGATTTGTCTATATAGAGTAACATCAACCAATTCTGACGAAGTATCAACCATGAGCTTCAACTTTGTTTCCATGGGTGTGTTCATGGATTTACATTCCAGCATGTCGAATCTCTTTAGTATTTCAAATACATACTTCCCTTGGTTAAGGAAGATCTTATCTAGACTCTGACAAACTTCAATACCTAAGAAATAATGCATCGGGCCTAGGTATTTCATCTCAAACTCTGCAACGATATTTTATTACAATCTATGATGATATTTTATTCTCCTGTTAAGAATAATTCATCCACATACAGTATCAATATAACTATATTATCATTCATAACTTTGAAGTAAAGGTTAGAATCATCTTTTCTCTTGGTAAAGCCAAAGCTCATCAGGAAACTATCAATTCTGCCATACCGAGCTCTGGGAGCTTGTTTCAATCTGTATAGATATTTATTCAGTCTGCAAGCATGAATCTTCCTATCTTCAACTTCAAACCCTTGTGGTTGTTCTATATACACTTCTTCTTCAATGACACCATTTAAGAAGGTTGTTTTCACATCCATTCGGTGTAACTTCCACTTCATTTTGGATGCAAGAGCTATGATGGTTTTGATAGAAGTGTATTCGGCCATAGGAGCAAATGTCTCTTCATAATCAATACCTTCCTTTTGAGAAAAGCACAAGACACAAATCTTGCTTTATGTTTTTCAATACTTTAGTCTGTTGCATATTTTATCTTGTATATCCATTTGGAAGATACCACATCTTTGTTCTTTGGTTTGGGAACTACTTCCCATACATCATTCTTTATAATGGACTCGTATTCTTCTTTCATAGCATCCACCCATTCTTTATTTTGAATGGCTTCTTCAAATCAAGTAGGTTCATTTTCTATGAGATCACACATCAGATCCATATAACTGGAGAATGACTTAGGTTTCTTGCTTTGTCTCATGGTTCCTTTTGGGAAACCATACTTCTCTACATCTTGAATAAGTTCCCTTTCCCAAGATGGCTTTCTCTTGTGAGATATCATCATTCGGGGAGGTTCTTGAGATTCTATCATATCATGATCTTTTGGAATCTCATCATCAGGGGTAACTGTAACTTCCCTCATTGGTTCTACAACTTTGGGAGCTATAGTTTCTTCTTCATATACTTCTTCAAGCTGGCATCTCCTTGATCTTTTGAGTGTTCATCTTCATCAAAGGTTACATATATGTTTATCTCAATATGATGGCAACCTGGTATGTAGATTATAAATGCCTTAGATACCTCACAGTATCCAACAAATATTCCCTTCTTTCCTAAGGGATCCAACTTAGTTCTCCTTTCTTTTGGAATGTGCACCAACACTAGACAACCGAATATTTTTAGATGGATTACTTTTGTATTCTTTCCGGAGAACATTTTTTCGAGGGTTTTGAATCCAGGTGCACTATGAGATAATTTTATTTGGACATAGACTATTGTTCTTGTTGCTTCAACCCATAAGTGTATTGGAAGATCTTGATTGTGGATCATAGTCTTCATTGCTTCCATAATTGTTCTATTCTTTCTTTTTGCCACAACATTTTGTTGAGGATTATAGGGAGTGGTGAGCTCCCTCTTAATCCCGACATCAATACAAAATCTTCCAAATTCATTTAAGGTGTACTCTCCTCCATTATCTGACCTGAGTATCTTGATTTTTCTTTCGGGGAGGTTTTCTACCAAGGCTTTGAATTCCTTGAACTTTTTGAGTACTTCATCTTTTGATTTCAAGAAATAAACCCAATTCTTACGAGAGTAATCATCAATAAATGATACATAGTATACATACCCGCTTAGAGAGGTTGATGACATTGGATTGTATACATCTGAGTGGATGAGCTCCAAGATTCCTTCTTCTTTACTGTCATTCTTTGGGAAAGGGTTATTTATGGTATTTCCTTGTGCACATCCCTTGCATACACCTTCAAGATCAACCTTAAATTATGGTAAACCTGTGACTACCTTTATTACATATGGTAAGGCTTTGTAGTTGATGTGAGCTAGTCTTCTATGCTAAAGTTCACAAGGATTTTCAGTAGAGTGAGTTACGACTACATGTGAGTGACCTTTTAACTTGTACAAACCTCCTTGTTTTGTTCCAATAACAATTGCATCTTTTATAGATTTTCCTTTAGGCCACATAATAAATTCACCATCTATGAATGCAACCCTGAAACCTTTCTTATCTTACATAGAGTACATCGTTCATTCTCATTAGAGTTCCTGAATCCATTTTGTAGGTGGATTATCCCATTCCTTTGATAGGGTACTGATAATCATCTCCAAGTGAAAATTTCCAGGGGAAGTCATTTTATCTAAGGCTAGAGAGAATGTCTTTCTGACCTTTCATGTCCATAGAAGCACCACTATCTATGAGCCAATTGTCCTCTCCAGGTGTCACAGATCATGAGAGGGCCAAAAACAAACATAATCTTCAACTTCTTCTTTGGTCAACTTCTTGGGTGGCTCATCATCTTCAACTCCATGGACATGATGTATTTTGTTATTTATCTTCTTGTATTCTTCCTTTCTGGCAGGACAGTTCTTGGTAAAGTGTCCCATCTTATCATAATGATAACACTGATAAGAGAAGTATTTTTCCTTTCTTTGACTCTTATGATATTTCTAGAATCTCTTTGGAGGGTGATATTCTTTATGAAAATTGGTCTCCCTTTGGAAATGATACCTCTTATTTCTCTCCTTTATCATGAGCATCTAGGGATTTATCTTCATCCCTTAATAGTATGACTTCTCAGTTGGCTACTCTTGCTTCTTCTTCTTGAACACATTCTTCCCATAGACTGTCAAACTGGAGTTTCTCTTTTCTTGCACAAATCGTTTTGATGAAGGAATCCCAAGGTCTTGTGAGACCATTAAGAGTTGTCATGATGAGTTAATGTTCATCTAAGTTGTCTCCAATTACTCCTAATTGATCCTTGAATTGAGTAACCCTAGAGAAATAGTCTTAGACTATTTCTCCTTTCTGCATCTTTGTATTCTTGAGTTGGGTTCTCAAGTTCATCTTTCGGTTGATGTTCTTTCCTTCATACATTCTTGTTAGGGAATAAAACATCTTTTTTGGAGTATTCTTAGAATACACTTGAGGGATCAAGTGGTATTTAATGGAATCTACAATTATCATTTTTTCCCTAATCATATCCTTCTTGTACTTCTATTTGGCTGCTTCTTCTTCGGGTTTCGGTAAATTTTATTTTATGAATTTTGCAAGATCATTATCTTAAAGAATGAGTCCAATTCTATACTTCTAGACACAGAAATTTTCCACACCTTCTAACTTGTCAACAAGCTTGGTGCTCAAAAACATCTTGACCTGGAGCTAAGAAAATGACCAGAAAATGAAAGTGCTTAGAAAATGAATCTAAACTTACCAGAAGATGCATTGGGTTGAGGTGATTTGGATGGAGCTGATTGTTTCAGAAAATTTCAAGTTTTACCCCTTTAAACTTGACCTGCACACTTTTGGACTGGTACTTCTGGTATTGGTTCTGGTTTCCTGGTTTTTTGGTACTAGTCAAAACTAGGGTTTGGCTTTTCAGAGAGTCTGGACACTGAAAAAGTGTGCTCAAGATGCCAAAGGATGCACTAGGGTAGGGTGCACTTCTCTAGATAGTTTTTTAGTAAGAAATTCCTCTCCAATCAAAAACCCTAATTTCCTTGTACGACAACAGTGACGTTTTTGGATAACCAGTGAAAGGTGCTCTATTCAGTCAAGCTCTGATACCATGTTAAGTTTTTAAAGTTGTTATTAGTTTATTTTTAATTTACTAGAGCATTTCCAAAAAAAAATCATAAGTAGGATCACTGAAAGAAATACAATCACAAGGTACATGACATTTTATCTTGGGAAACCCTCGTGGGGGAGAAAACCTAGAAAAAACTTCCTCAATAATAGATTACCAATACAATGCCAAGAGTTAAGACCAAACCACCAAGAATGAACTAGGACTGAGCATGCACCTCTCTTCTCATTCTTGCAATTGTAGCTTCCTTCAAAAGATATGCACTAGAAGTGTGAGTGAGTGAGTGAACAAATGAGGCATCATCCTCACTTATAAATACTAGTTGAGAAGGTGCTAGGGTTATTTCTCTTCACTTAGTAGGGCCAACTTCTTCCAAGCGTGGTTAAAACCATGTTATAAACCCTAGGGGACGAATTTAAAAATACCACCATATAAATATGGTTTGACCAATCCACAAAATGGGATTTGGTCTTATACAAGACTCGACATGATCAATCCACAAAAGTGGATTTGATATATAAGATAATAACTCAAATATAATTAGAATATTCTTTGAAGTTATAATATTTCAACAATGCTCCCCTAAGCCTGCTAGAGGGCACCATTCTCTTGACTAGCACTCCCCTAGGCCTGATAGAGGGCGTCATTCTCATGACTGGCACTCCCCTAAGCCTATTAGAGGGCACCATTCTTCTGACTGGCGCTCCCCTAAGCCTACTAGAGGGTGCCATTCTCCTGGCTGGTGCTCCTTTAAGCCTGCTATATGGAACCATTCTTTTGACTGGCGCTCCCCTAATCCCACTAGAGGGTGCCATGGCACTCTATCTCTTTGAGAACATGGGCGCCAATGTCCTCTTTTAGTTTTTTTTACCTCTTTCTGCCCTACTTTTCTCAGTCTGATTTTGGGGGGATTTTTTCCCAAAGACTGTTGGTTTGTCTTTGACTTTGTTTTCCCTGAGAATTTAACATTTGACACTCATTCATATTCCTTCTTTGAGTTTGCAATATTCTCTCCTAGTTGTGATCCCCTTGGGTTAACAATATCCCTTGGTTCATCCTTCCTTCTGGTTCTCTGATCTTCGTCTCACAAAGATTTCAAATTGCTTGATTGTTCAGGAGTTTTCATCAACTAGGGTTTGCAAAGGTTGCTTGGTATTGAGCCCTCCTGTCTTCATTGAAACATCTTGATTTTTTGGATGATTATGACTCTCTTGTTTTCAACAACCCAATACTGAACACTATTTCATGCTTCTCATGTTTAGAGGATTTTCATGAGTGCTTGTCTTCTTTCTCTTTTGCATATTTGAGTTCTTGATTGAGTAGGTTATCCCCTACTTTTTTTCTTTCAGTTCTCATCATTTTGAGTGTGCTTTGTTGGATTGTTTTTTTCCTTGTACTTCTTTGTGTCAAACATATATGTCTTTCATTTCATTTGAAAGTTAAGAAGAGAAAAAGTTTGCATATCTCCTTGCATACATAATCAAATCAAGAAACTTTTTGAATTCATTAGGAAGTTTGTTTTGGTACATGTTTGGAAAAAGAGTTAGTTTTGCATGTGCATTTTGGTTTTTGAAAACATTTCTTGGTATTTTGGCATCATCTTGATCCATGAAATTGAATTTTGCATTGTTTTGAGTTATTGCTTGTGTTAAGAAGAATATAACTCTTCTCCCTTCCATATATATAATTCATTGAAAAGAATGAATTACATCTCATTCCTTTGCATTCTATTGGAGTCAAGTCTCTCTCACATCATCGGTTTCATCTACGTGAACCTATTGAGTAAAATTCCATTAAAATCAACCCTGTGCTAATAAAATCAACTAGAACATTTTTTGGTTTTAACACACCAACAGTAGCATGGGATTAGGATCTTTGGACTAGGAAAAGTGAGTAAAATTTCCAAGGATATTAAACAGACTATAGAGCACTAAAGAGTGAAAAATGTATAAGAATAGTCAAGAACCCCCTCTCACATAGGGGTTAAACACAAGATCATGTGCGGGAGAGTAGCATAGATTAACCCTCCAAAGCTTAACCAATCGTAGTGGACAGAGCATATATTGGGGGGTTTTCTTGAGAAACCATTGGTTTCATTTGGTCTTGGTGCTTCGTGAATCGCAAATCTATATGGGGTCCTTAGGAATCTTACCGATCCACTTGTCTTCAGTTCTCTTGAAGAGCTTCGGACTTTGATATCTTGCCCATACATTCAATCCTAAATGTCGATTGTACTCGCCCAGAGGCTGACTATGAGTTGGTAACCTTAGTGGCATTTCCTAGGTATCTACAGAGGTGACAATGGGGGGATTCCCATAGTACCTGGGGTAGACATCATATCACACTCTCAGTACACTTGGAGGTCGATCCCACGAAATAGAGGGTTACTTGCACTGAGAAGGGTTATTACATGGAGGTTAGGCTAACCTCTTCTCATTTCTTCGTTGGCAGCTCGATATCCCATCTTTAGAAGATCCTTAAATCTGTTGTTGCTTGGTTGATTGCTTTCAGTTTTATTATGAGTGTGTTTCTTTGAATTTCGTAGTTGGTATTAGGATTGAATATTTCATAGCATACAAGGTATGGAACTTGACACTCAAGAACCTCAACACAATGTTTCTTACAAAGGAATGATCGAAGATCCAACTTCTGAGACTGGGAGCATAAGTCCTGGAAGTGGCCAACACATTGAAGAACCGGTCACAGTCTTCATAGAAATATTTGCATCTTACATGAATCCTCTTTTTACTAATCCACTCAGCCTACCACACATTGATCCACCATCCATGATATATGTTGATTCTTATTCTTCTTTTCGATTACCACTCGGTTCCACCACGACACAATCTTTTGATGTGGACCCGTCATCTTTTGGTTTTCCTGAAGGACTTGGGAACTCATTTTTTCCAAAACTCCTGTAATTGTTAATGTTTGTGTTGCATATTTACCAGAAACATCGATGAACCAAGTAACCCTGAATCAACCACTTACACATACATCTCCTTTTGCACATGGGTCAAGTAATATTACTTCTTCATTATTTCCACACATGCACACGCCAAGTGATTTGCTTGGTTGTCCCATTAGTCATATGGTCATCAGTCAAGTCATTCACATAACCATGATCACACAAGATACTCATCCTCCATATCATACATCGTATATTACTACACCCTTCATTGGAGTTCAATCTTCAATGAGAAGCCAACCTTCAGCTGGGGGGAAACCTTTAGTTGCAGGGAAACTTTTCACCAAGGGGAAACCTACATGGTTGAAACATCAACAATCCTGGGGGAAAGTCACTCTTTTAAGTCCTTCTATCCTTACTACCATTGGCTTGTCTCCTGAAGCACCATTTCCAGGAGTTGTTAATCCTTTGTGGGGTCAACCCAATCCGACGGGAAATCATTCACAAGGAACTTTACCCTATCAATCTGTAAACCCCATGATCCAAATACGACAGTCCCTTCAATCACCTTACATGTGGGGACCATCAGTTCAATATCAGTATGTAGGAGGTCCATCACAATACATGGGTGGACAACTAGGACAACCACCTTACATGAGTGGACAACCCGGGCAACCGCCATATATGCGAGGACCATCTAGTCTTTCCATCTCGCCACAACCTGGATATGGTCCTGTTGGTGTTCCCATGTCATATGGTTACCACCAATATCCATAGGCTAAACAATAGTTTCCATTCTTGGCTACGTTAGATATGCCAGATCTCTCACGTTTGACAAATGAACCTATTCAGCATGCCCCATTTTGGCCCGTCATCCCTACCAAATTATAGTCCGAAATCCCGAAATTCGATGGAAAACCTGGGGAATATTCTAACAATCATGTTATGACTTTCCATTTATGTTTTTCTTCCAACTATTTAATATATTATTCCATTCGTCTGATAATTTTTCAGAGAACACTTATAGGTGCATCAACGAAATGGTATATTGAGTTGTTGTGTAACTCCTTTGTCAACTTTAATCCTCTTGCCATGGATTTTCTAATGCATTTCCATTTTCCTATACGGTATGAGACCGGTACAGAACTTTTGACCTCACTCCGAAAATCTTCTTCCACGCACATATCTGATCATATTCATGAGTGGAGACGATAGATATGGTTGATTAAAGCACCAATTCCAGACCAACTCCTCGCGTATTGGTTTACAAAGTCGCTCATGCCATCCATCGCTCATGATGTTTCTATGGGGAATGTAGTTACTGAGGAGTAGGCTATCAGTCGCGCTCAATATTTGGACTTGGTATATTCCCATTCTGGCACACTTTACAATCTAATCCCTCATGCTCCTCACCCGTCGAATGATCTGACAAAACCTGCTCCAGAACTAGGTTGCATTTCAAACATCTAGACTATTTCCACTCTTGCTCAAACCTCCAAGGTGAATGCATTCCAATCCACTTCATCTCAAAAACCAAGAGGTAAGAACAAAAACAAGGGTAAATCCAAGAAATATTCTAACCAATAGGATACTACAAGGATTGTTGATACTCAATCGACTAGGAAGGCTACATTTCCTTGCATGATCTGTGAGGAAAACCACTAAACAAAATATTATCCTCATCGTGAGGTAGTCGCTAATTTTTTGAAGGGTACCTCCCAACCGGTTCAACAACAACATCTGGTTGAAAAAAACCATGTCCCTTCACAAGGAAATTACCTAGGTCATTCCCACCATGGGGATTCTTCCACGAGTGCCTCTGAGGTGTACATTTTTAAGATGGTTAATGTAATGACTCGAGAAAATACTTATAACACTCCTCCAGGTGATAAAACTAAAGGAAATGTTCTCGATCATCCCTCCACATCCACTCCTCCTCCATATTCCAATCCTCTTCATATTGAGAAGCCAATTTCTGACGCAGTGTTGCGCTCGCCCAAGAGTGCAATTCAAAAAGAAACATTTAATCCAAATTCCCGCGCTGCCCAAAACTACAACATCATCGAAAATTTGGCGTAGGAACCGTGTTCTATGTCAACCCTCTAAGTTCTACAACATTGTCCAAGTCAACGTTGAACTCTTTTGTCATACATTAGAGCTATGGATCTAGAGGAATCAAATCTGATTACGTTTGATCAGGATTACTCTGTGGAGAAACTCTCCCACCACTTAGCATTCCAAATTCAAATTTTGGTTGGTGGAAAGAACATCCATTGCACTATTTTGGATGAGGGAGCCTCGACCTCGATCATGTCTTTGTCTTGTTGGGAATCCCTTAGTTCTCTTAAACTTATCTAGTCGCCTACCACCTTGAAAGAATTTGATGGACATGGTTTCCAGCCTCATGGACTCTTGCAATATTTCACTATGACGTTGAAGGGTAAGACTGTTTCGGTCGATATTGAAGTGGTTGATGTACCCTTGGATTATAATTTGTTACTTGGTCATACTTGGTTCTATGAAATGACTGTCGTCGCATCTTTGATGTTTTGTATTTTACGATTTCCCCATCAAGGAAACATTATCATTGTTGACCATATTGACTATACAACTCCATATTTCCACAATGTTGTAGTGAATTATGTCCATTTTCTAGTACAAAATAGTTTTGAGAGTGTAGGAGTAGGTCTCCTTGAGGATTCCTCACTCATGGGGGTTTTTCCTTTGCCTTCTCCTCCCACCCTATAGGTTTCCACGTTAAATATTATTTTGACTCAGGTGTGACAATCCTTATAATTATCTAATCCTTCAATAGTGCCTGGTCTCGATGAGCAAAGTTATTTTCTTCTACCAATCTCGTTAAAATATGAAACAAATGCTTATGATAATAGTTCATTGTCTTTGTCAATATCATTAAAAAATGAAACAGACCCCCCTCCATTTGAATCAAGTCTCACTCTAGATCGAATACTTGAGCCTTCTTTTCTTGTGCCTAGTGAAAATTTTCCTATTAGTAACCAGACTGCTAAACAAGGAAATAAGTAGAGTCTCCAGAGGAAATGACACTTGGGGGGCAGGTCTCCAGCCTTTGGACATCATGTTGGAGTGAATCCACTATATTCTATCATGCAAGTTGGGGTAAGAACACCTCTAGAGAGACACACTACTAGGAGTGATCCTCACCTGGGGGTCGTTCCCATTGTAACATAGTAATATTTTCTGGAATGAGCTTAGTTTTTGTTCTTTCTCGTGCTCGTAAATACATCAGAATAGGTTACCGATCTTAGTCTTTGTTCTTTCTCGTGCTCATTAAAACATGAGAATAGGTTATTGAGTATACTTTTATCTCTTTTTCGGACTCGTAAAATCTATACAAAAAATGAATTCTTTGGAGTCTCCTTTAATCTCTTTTCAGAGTCCCTAAACATGAAAATATTGTCGAGTGAGCTTGCTTCCTTTCACACTCATTAAAAGGATTGAAAGTTCATATTTTGAGTGATATTTTATCTCTTTTTTGGCCTCATGAGACTAATTACGAAAAAGGAACACTCTAATCAAGCATGATTAGAATAGTTTTCCCCTATATTGTTTTACACTTTTTTCGGGCTTGGGAGACTAAATTTACAAAAAAATCATTGATGGAGTCATCTTTAAGTTCTTTTCAGACTCTCTAAACATGAAAAACCATCAAGTTTACCTTCTTTGGGCTTGTAAAATTATGCATTGAAGGACCTATGTGAGTCCAATATCCAAGACGCATACGGGACCGAACCCCTCCTTCTTCAGGTTCATTAAACATATGATGAGGGACTCATCCAAAGGAAGAGATATATCGAGCATCTGTTACTACTCTCAAGCTCGTTAAAAAAATAGAGAGGTATTCATCTATCTAGATGGGGGGGAAATTGAAGGAAGTGGGTCAAGTTTTTTGGAATCCTTTATGGCAACTATTGTTGCCCTTGAACATGGAACTTGTCTGTGACTCGTCTTACAGTTGGGTAATCTTCTTATCTCTGAGTCATACCAATTCCATGTGTCGCTATAATTTTTCATTCTAGGTGAAGAGTTCTCTTATTGTCGTCACATTATTTTCTTGGTACTCTTCAAGTCAATGCTTCCAAATCACTTGTCGTGCTTCATAATGTTCAAGGAAAGTTTCACTTCAAACAATCCATCTATAGTATTACCAGTTTACATTTCCTGTGTCAGTCCATACTCATTTGAATCACCATCTCATATCACTTTCCTGTGTCAATTTCATGTCGATGATGGGGGATACATCATGGGCCTCTTTAGATGAGTTTGTTCCTATAAACTTTAGTACATTATCCGAGATTAGACTTAGAAACTAATTAGTACATTGGGACCTGCATGCCTCAATGGCATGCCTCCTCACTTCCAGCTGTAGGTTTACATCATTGACCTCTAATCTGATGATTCCATGAATGTTTTACCTCAACCCATTTATTCACATTCGTTGGAATGTACTAGGGTACCTTGGGAGTCATTGTCATCAATGGTGATTTCCCTCGCACTTGTTAACGGTATACCTCAATGACCAGTAATCAAGTGGTTTCTACCATGCTCGACATAAAATCATCTATTCAAATGGCTAGATTTGTACCACATCGTGATTGGGACGAATACCCTGGGTTAGGCGCTCACTCTATTATGTGATTTTCCCAAGCTGTGATATATATCATTTAAGACTATAAAATATGTTAGTACAATCCCCATGTTGACAATCTTACTAAT
>ML806807.1:93381-107655 GCA_009831015.1 Picea engelmannii | reverse complement strand
TGTGACAAGCATATACTCCCTTGTGTTGTTGCAGTATTATTCAGAGGTATTAGAGATTCAACCAACACAAACTCCCCCTGACAGGATGGACCCTCTTAATTTGACTGTGAGGTCACACCCAATTTCTGGTGAAGATATCCAAAAGGTGTCGTTGCTAATGGTTTAGTAAAGATATCAACAATTTGTTATGTTGAAGGAATATAATTTACTTGAACAATCCTGTTTGTAACCTGTTCTCTGAGAAAATGGTATTTTATTGGTATGTTCTTAGACTTGGAATGAAGTACATGATTCTTAGAGAGACTGATGGCACTGGTGTTATCACAGTGAAGTGGAATAGGATCAATATAAGTGACCTTCAAATCTGCAAGAGTTTGTATCATCCATAAAATCTGTGTGCAGCAAGTAGCAGCAGCAATCTACTCTGCCTCTGTAGTTGATAATGAAATGGATCCTTTCTTTTTACTAAGCCATGCTACTAATGAGTCACCTAGGAAGAATGCTCCTCCACTGGTGCTTTTTCTCTCATCAACACAGTTTGCCCAATTGATATATGAATAAGTAGTTAACTGAAAGTTATGATTTCTGGGATACCATAGACCATAATTCATTGTGCCCTTCAAGAACTTGAATATCCTTGTTACCGCTACTATATGACTTTGTTTAGGAGAAGACTGATAGCGACCTACCATTCCAACAACTTTCATTATATCAGGATGGGAATTTGTGATGTACAGAAGACTGCCTATCATTGATCGATATGTCCTTTGATCAACATCGGGTGAAATATCATATTTACTGAGCTTGCACCCAACCACCATAGGTGTACTAATAGGAGAAGAATCTTCCATCTGAAATTTCTTCAACATCTCTTTCAAATATTTTTCTTGTGAGATAAATATTCCTCCATAACTCTCTTTTACTTGTAAGCCAAGAAAATATGACAATTCTCCTATCATGGACATCTCAAAAACTGTTTGCATAGAGTTAGCAAACCACTGAACAGAGGAATCATTATTGCATCCAAAAATAATGTCATCTACATAAATCAAAACAACTAGTAAATCATTACCTTCAGTTTGTATGTAGAGATTGCTATCAACAATACCTTTCTTGAATCCTTTGTCTTGTAAAAATTTGTCTAGTCTATAATACCAAGCTCGTGGTGCTTGTTTCAGTCCATATAAATCCTTCTTCATCTTGCATACATAATCAGGGTTATCTGTCAATGAGAATCCTTCAGGTTTCTCCATATATACTTCTTCCTTTAGATATCCATTAAGAAATGTTGATTTAACATCCATCTGATACACTTTAAAGTTCTTATGACATGAATATGCAAGAAACATTCTGATGGCTTCCAATCTTTCCACTGGTGCAAAAGTTTCATCAAAGTCCTGACCTTCAACTTGTGCATACCCTTTACAGACCAATCTGGTTTTATTTCTAACAACTTGTCCTTTTTCATTCATTTTATTTTTGAACACCCACTTGGAACCTATTACATTTTTGTCTTTAGGTCTAGGAACAAGCTCCCAAGTATTGTTCTTCTCAATTTGATCAAGCTCTTCATTCATAGCTCTAATCCAATCATCATGTTGGCTGGCATCATCAAAAATTTTAGGTTCAGTCATAGATAAAAATGAAACATGAGATTGTTCTTAGTCTTTAATCAATTTACTTCTTGTCTGAACTCCTTTATTTATATCTCCAATTATCTTATTTTCAGGATGATTCTTTCTAACAGTTTTGAGAGGTGAGTTTGTTTCTTTCTGCTAATTTATGTCAGCCTAAGTATTTGTATCTTCATCTAATTTAGATTCTTCTCTTTCTGATCCTTGGACCTGTTCATATTCATCTTCAACTATATCTTTTGTGCTTGGTTAAGCATTGCTTACACGTCTGACCGAGATTTCTTCATCAACTTTTATGTCTATACAATCAACCAGTTTATGCAGCCTCTTATTGTAACATCTGTACCTTTTACTGTTTGTAGCATAACCCAAGAAGATACCTTCATCATCCCTGTCATCATATTTGCCAATATTTTCATCATTATTCTTAATATAACATTTACTCCCAAATACTTTAAAATGATTGATTGAAGCAGGTCTTCCAAACCATAGTTCATAAGGAGTCTTGTCACTGTGTGGTCTGAGATGTGCTTTGTTAAGGATATGAACAGTTGTATGAATTTCTTCCACCCAATATGTCTGAGGTATGTTCCTTTCATTCATCATTGATCTTTCCATTTGTTGTACTAATATATTCTACCTCTCAACAACTCCATTTTGTTGTGGAGTCCTTGGAATTGTGTACTCTCTTTTGATTCCATGTTTATCACAGAACTCTTTGAAGTTCCATGAGCTAAACTCTCCTCCTCTATCATATCTTATTGCCTTCAATCTTTTTCTTGTTTGATTCTCATTTAGAGCCTTAAACACTTTGAATTTTTCAAATGCTTCAGATTTTTCTTTCAAAAAGGCAACCCATGTTAGTCTAGAATAATCATCAATAATCAACATAAAATAATTTATTTTCCTGTACCTTCTTTCCTTGATGGTCCACATAAATCCATATGTACTAACTGGAGAGGTTTTTCTGTTGAAGGAAAGTTTTTAGATTTGAACTGTGTCCAAGTAAGCTTTTCTATCTGGCATGGTTTACAAACATAATCATATGGCTTTGATATCTTTTGAAGATCCTTTACTGCCCCACTATTTTTGAACTTGATTATATGATCAAAATTTAAGTGTCCAAGTCTCCTATGCCATAGCCAACTTTCATCATACTTTCTTAAGTGCCATTCTTCTTTTTCTTCTTTTAACACATAGACATTGTTTTATGTTCTTATCCCTTTTGCAACTAGCTATCATGAATTCACAGATTTTATTCTACAATCTTTAGAAGTAAAAATGAATTTACATCCTCGGTCACAAACTTGACTGACACTAAGCAAATTATGTTTCAGACCTTCTACAAACAACACATCTTGAGATTTCCCTTTACCATTACTCAAACTTACCATTCCTTTACCTTTTATTTTTCTTGGTGTATCATTTCCAAAAGTTACATTCCCTGATTTGCTTTCACTTAGAGTTAGAAACTTACTTTTGTCTCCAGCCATATGTTTGGAACATCCACTGTCAATATGCCATCGATTCTTTTGTTTTGGGGCTGATAACACTGGTCCACACTTGTCATCTTCTTTCTTCTTCCAAATCTTGAAATTTTCAGCAGTAGGATTCAAATCTGGCTTAAAATTTCTTAAGCGACAATCTGCAACTTTATGTCCATAGTTATGACAGATGTAACATTTTGGTTCACTAAATAACAAATCATAACGATTGTTATGCTCATAATTGTTGTTATGTTTCACCTGCGTCCTTCCTCCATTCATCACATGATTTATAGTATGTGGTCCTTTATTTCTTGGTTGTCTCGATCTTTGTTGTGGCAGATAATTATTCCTTGAGTATCTTGATTTCAAATATCTAGATCTTAAAGAACAGTTTACAACTTTGTGACCAAAGTTAGAAAAGAAAAAACAATAACCATAGAAAAAACATTTGTACCTGAAAAAAGGTTGTAGTCAATTTCTTCCATGCTGATGATTTCTTTTATCAACAGATTTGGTTCTGGTACTTTTTCTTTCATTCCTTCTTGGTGGTTGATTTTCTTTCTTTGTTTCTGCAGAGTGGTTGTTGTCAATGATTGTAGATTTGACAAACTTGATGGGTTCTGTATTACTTGGATGATCACTACTTGATCCTTCTTCATAGCCCAAGCCAACTTTCAACTTTGGATTCCTTTGTTGATTTAGAATGGAAGTTAATTCTTTTGAGGTTTTAATACTTGGTAGATTTTGGTGATATAATGCCTCAAACTTCTCCATTTCTTTTTTGATTTTTACTATCTCTTCTTCTAAGGCTTCACACCTCGCTTTATTCTCTGACAACTATTGTTTCAGTATGTATTCTATTTTCTTTGCCTCTTCTAACTCCACTTTTAGTAGAGAAAAGTTTTCATCAGGTTTTTCACCATTCATTTTAAACTGCATCAACAACTGTTTTTTTTTTCTCTTCTTACATATGAGTCTATCAATTTCTTCCAAAGCACTGATTAATTCACCTTTCATATCCACCATAGTTTCTTCATCATCCATTTCACCTCTTGTGTGATCATCATCAAGATCTCCCATAGCCATAATCATAAAATCATTCACTTTGTTTTCACATGATGAATCACTATCTATGTCTTCTGAGGAATTTTCATTGTTTGCACACAAAATTTTATTTTTACTATATTTATTGAATTTGTACTTCTTTTCATCATTAGAGTTCTGGTCCTTTTTCTGGTGGGGACACTTATATGCAAAGTGACCTATCTTACCACAGTTAAATCATTTGAAGGGAATCTTGCCTTGATATTTTCCTAATCCTTTCTTTAACCTTCTCACAAATTTTGCCTCAATATCATCTAAATCTGAATCAGTATTCTTGTCTGTTTTAAAAGATGTTTCTCTAGTAATGGATTTATCTTTGTTGATTCTCATTTCATATGTAGTTAGTGTTCCTAGGAGTTGATCAATGGACAAAGTTTTAAGATCATTTAGTTCTTTTATTGCAGAAACTTTTGGATTAAATTTATCAAGCAGAGATCTTAAAATCTTATGAACTAAGAATGATTCTTCAAACTTCTCACCAGGACCCTTCATGGCATTCACAAGTTCTTGAACTCTTATAAAATACTTTATAATTGTTTCATCTTCATTCATCTTTAGTTGTTCAAATTTCAATCTATATGTTTGAAGTTTGGCATATTTTACTTTCTCATTTCCTTCATAACTCTTAATAAGTTTATCCCACATTTCTTTGGTAGTTTGAATATGCATCACCTTTACAAACTTAGCTTCTGCAAGTCCATTCAAGATAGCATTCATTCCCTTAGCATTAAAGCTAAATTCTAACTTATCACCCTTGGAGGCTAGCACAACAGGCTTTATGTATCCAGTCTCTACTACATCCCAAACATCAGCACCTAAGTCCATTAGGTATGTTCTCATTCTAACCTTCCAGAAGGCAAAATTTGTTCCATCAAACAGAGGAGGCTTAGTGGCTGAAGTCCCTTCATAACTTGTCATGTTTAAGATTATAGATCTACCTTTAGATAAAAGGAACCTTCTCTTATACCAATTGTTGAAATTACTAAGACAACTGAGAGGGGGGGTGAATTAGTTATTTCTGTGCTTAAACAAATTTAAGTCAATTAAACCATTTTTAATTTTTCTCCAAGTGACCATCAATATTATACAACATATGAACAACATAAATAATGAGCATCAGTCACACATAAGATATACACAGAGACAGATTTTCACGAGGAAACCCATAAAGGGAGAAAACCTCTTCTTCTTTGAAATAATAGGCAGTCTTTTAAGTTCTGTACATCATCTACAGTTGAGCACCAACTCAATGTGAGGCTACTACCTCTGTTTTACAAGATCCAACATGTTTGAGAGCACCAACTCTCTAGTTTCTCTAACACCCACTAGAAGGAAGCCCCAACTCCCTGAGTGTTTCAGCACCAACTGGATGGAAGCACCTACTTCCACTTATACAAGCACCAACTTGCATACAGAAAACTCTGTGTTTTCCCAAGAACCACCCTGCCACCCTTTTGTTTTTTTTTTTAGCCACAACTAGATGGAAGCTACAACTCCCAATACTCAAGCATCAACTTGAATATCAAAGGACCACAGTCCTCCCTAGCACCACCCTTCCTCCCTTATTATGAATAAATGATTGACAAACAAATAATACAGGTATTTCAATTCTTTCCCCTTCTTCACTATTCTGCAATTCTTCTCTGGTTCAAAAATTGTTCTACAGTTCTGCTCTACCTCACACTATTCTTCTATTCTACTCTTGCTTCATGTTATTCTGCTACTCTCCTCTTGTTTTTGTCTGTTCGACGACTGTTACTCATCTCTGAGTTTTATCTTATGCTATGCATTCTTTCATTTTATCATATTTACAGTTCATCTCATTGTTTCTGTTAGAGAAGCTAACCTTACACAGACGTTGCATCTCATCTTTTATATTCATCAGCCTCATCAGTTACACCTCGAATCTCCTTGGGCAAAGACAAAAAATTCTCAGCAACTGTATCACCAACAGATCAAGAACCATGATTCAATTTTCTAACTAAATTGTAAATGAACTTATTAATCATGAAAATAAACGATGACCCTTCAATCATACTCCTGATTAACCTGCATCGTTGTATTACCAATGATGGATCTCGCGCCTACTCCATTTGCCCACTGGTTGTGACCACGGGCCTAATCAGAATGTTTTTCACATTTCGCATTTCGGCAATCCAGAGGTGAAGAGTCTTGACTCTTCATGTTGCGATGTCTGAAAAGGGGCTTAGCTTCGCTAGCTCCTCCCTCTCACATGACCACTGGACAGTGACCACAGGTTGCGCCAAAAGGTGCTTCGCGATTTTTCGTTTCAACATTATTGCCGTGAGTGTCCTTGACTCCTCCAACTCCCGGTATCCGAAACTCCGAAATGGAGTCAGATCAACGTTCCACAATCTTGATGATTCGACGGTCCAGATCTTTTAGTGATCTCTCATATCGTGAGTTCATGTCGTGAGTTGCTTCCTTGACTCCTCTAACTCCCAATATCCGAAACTCCGAAACCCAACCTTTGTCATGCTTTGATGTATCACCACATGTCCCTCTTGGATCAACGATCCAAATCTTACCGTGATTTCTCATATTGCGAGTTGGAAGGTTAGAGCATTTCCTTCCTTTGAATTTCCAGTCAGCAAAATGTTAATCCCTCGCCACGTGTATTCCTCGACGATGGATGACCCTCCTACTTTCGGGACTTTGTAAGCCCACTTCATCTTGTACTTAAAGAAAGATCGTGCTCCTTCTTCTAGATCCAACGATGGTCATTCCTCACGCTCAGATCCAGCATTTGAGATTTTTTCTCCTCTTTTGCGTGTTCCTCTTATCTGTATTCAGATCTGACAGTCATCAGGAATTCGGGATGGGTGATCCAATGATCATTGTTGCTCCTCACTGTTGATCTTGCCATTGCCATGTCATCATCACTCTGCTGAACGTGTTGATCTTTGCCATCAATGACAAAACATGCATACTCTACCTCTGTCTAAAAACATGCCAACACTCCTAGATTTCATGAAGGATCATCTAATCCCTCACCTAACCAAGAAAAATATGACCAACGAGATTTTTGATTCCTTGGTAAGTTTATTCCATAAAAAGAACATGAATAGGAAGATGGTTTTATGGAATAAACTCAGATCGATGCAGATGTCTAGATCTAATAATGTTACCAGTTATCTCATGAGGATCACATAGGTACGTGATCATCTTGCATCCATAGGGGAGACAACAGAGGACGCGGAGATCGTGAATGTGGCATTAAATGGTCTTACCAAGTCATGGGAACCATTTGTCAAGGGAGTGTGCACTCGGGAAAATATCCCAGATTGGTAGAGACTTTGGGATGATTTCATCCAAGAAGAGACTCGGGAGGAGTTTAAGAGAAGCAAGCAGGGAGGTAGTGAAGAGAAATTTGCTCTTGTGAGCAAGACAAGGAAGGGAAAAGAAAGGAATTCTAGCAAGAAGGGTAACAGTGATGGAGGATCGTCACAACTAGGGAAGAAGAAGGACTTGAGTAAAATCAAGTGTTTCTCATGTCATAAGAATGGACATCATGCATCTCAATGTCGAGAGAAGAAAAAGAAGGGTAATGGAAAGACGCATATAATAGCATCAATAGAGACATAGCTTGATGAGTTTGTAGCAAAGTTTGAGAAGGATTTCTCACTGGTTTCTTACCTTTCCACCATCATAACAGTGAGGAGTGTTTGGTTCTTGGATAGTGGTGCATCTCATAATATGAAAAAATAATGAGAGCCATTTAGCAATATGACGGAGAGTGATGTAGATCTTCATGTACAACTTGGTGATGATGTCAGGTATGTAGTGAAGGAAGAGGGAATAGTTACATTCTAGCTCGAGTCAGGAGGTTTGTTAGATGCCCATGATGTGCTTTTTGTACCATGTTTGAAGAAGAATTTTCTTTCAGTATCAGCTATGGAGGACGGGGTTTTTGTCGTTACTTTTTAGAGAGGCAAGGTACTCATACATCCAGAGAATGCTATCCCATACAACACAATTTATACAAGTTGCAGGGATTTGGTACACGAAAGTGAAAACCTATATGAGTTGTGGAATAGGAGGTTGGGACACCTACACTAAAAGGAATTGTCAATTTTGAGGGGGATTGTTACAAGTCTTCCAGAGTTAAGGACTGAGAAGAAGGGAGTGTGCAAAGGGTGTGAACTTTGAAAGAATGCCAAGGACACTTTTCCTATTAGCAAGAGTAAGTCTAAGGGGGTCTTGGATCTTATCCATTTAGATGTGAGTGCACCAATGTCAGTAGCATAATTAAAAGGATCGTCATACGATGTGACATTTATTGATGATTTTTCTAGGAAAATATGTATCTCCTTTATGAAGGCCAAGGATCAAGTATTCAGTCGGTTTTAGGAGTGTAGGGCTTAGGTAGAGAACTAGATAAGTAAGAATATCAAGGTCTTGAGGTCCTCCAGTGACTTCAAGGATTTTTGCAAGAAGGTAGGGATCAAGAGGGATATGACAATCTCACACAACCCTCAGTGGAATGGGGTTGTAGAGAGAAAGAATTGGTCCATCATAAATTATGTCAGGGATATGATACATGACCAACATTTGTCTATGTTTATGTGGACAAAAGCATGTAACATGATGGTGTATGTGCAGAACAAGATTCCTCACAGGATATTGGGGGACAAGACTCCAGAGGAGGCATTCTCAGGAGTGAAACAGAGATTGGTCATTTAAGGATATTTGGTTGTCTAGTTTGCATCCATGTGCCTGCAGAGAAGAGGATGAAGTTGGATCCTTTGGGATATAAGGCTATATTTTTGGGATACAATGAGACCTCAAAGTATTATAGGATATTTATTCCAACACACAAAAAAAATATTTGTGAGCAGATATGTTAAGTTCAAGGAGAACTTAGTATCTAGGAGTACTCAGAAGTCATCAGCACTAACATAGGACGAGGAGCAACAGGCTCCAAATAATGAGCAAAAATTGGCAGTTCATACTTCCGATGGGGAGGAGGAGGTATCCCCTTCCATTCCTCTCAGGAGACCCAGGTAGATACTACAGACATTGAGGAATGTTGGTGAGGCTCCTAAGAGTGCGGTCATAGAGCACGAGCCTCCAAAGAAGTTTCCAAACTATATGGTGCTTATGAGTAGCATCATTGATGTTGAGCCTTCTAGTTTTGAGGACGAAGAATATCAGTAGGTATGGTGGGATGCCATGGGAGAGGAGTACACCTCTATTATGAGGAATCATGTTTGTTACATTGTGCCAAGAACATAAGGGAATTCAGTTGTGATTTCCAAATGACTCTACAAGATCAAACATGTTGAAAATGGTAGCATTGAGAAGTTCAAAGCAAGGTTTCTGGTGAGAGGGTTCTCCCAGAAAAAGGGAGTGGACTAAGAGGATACATTTTCTCCAATCTCCAGGTATGCTTCTATTTGAGTTGTTATTTCTATTTCTTTAGTTATGAGGTGGAGGATACATCAGATGGATGTGAAAATGATGTTCCTTAATGGGATCGTTGAGGAGGAGGTATACATAGAAAAACCTCAGGGATTTGAGGTACATGGGAGGGAGTCTCATGTGTGTAGGCTTAAGAAATCCTTGTATGGACACAAACAGGCACCCAGGGCATGGTATTCCAGGATTGAAAAATAATTTCAGAGTATGGGTTTTACCAAGATTGAGGCATCTCTTAACTTGTACTTCATACTTGTTGGATTGGATTCACTCATCTTGGTTTTGTACTTAGATTATTTGTTTCTCACAAGTGAATATGAGTTTATTTCAGGGTGCAAAGTGGATTTATCTAGTGAGTTCGAGATGAAGTACATTTCCTTGATGCATTATCTATTGGGATTATAGGTGTGGAAAGTATCAGGAGAGATGTATGTAGTTTAGATTTTGAGGATATTCAGGATGGAGGAATGTAAGTCGATGACTATGCCTATGGTTACCAATATGAAGAATATTGACACTTCATATTCATATTTGGTGGATCTCAAGATATACAAGCACTTGATAGGGTCCTTGATGTATTTGGTCAACATCGAGAAAAATATTTGTTTTGTTGTGAACACCATGAGTCAGTTCATGGTGGAGTTGAGGTAGGTGAATTGGATCTCAATGAAACATGTACTCATGTACTTGAGAAGTGCAATGGAGTATGGATTGAGGTATCTTGGAGGATATGGAGTGGAGTTGAAAGGATATATAGACTTAGATTGGGAAGGGAGTGCAGTAGAAAGAAATACCACCTCAGGGTGTTGCTTTAACTTGGGATCAACATTGATTACATGGTTCAGCAAGAAGCAGATTTCTGTAGAACTCAGTTCAATAGAGGCAAATTATGTGGTAGAATATGGATAGCTATAAATCCATTTGGATTCGCAAATTTCTTACAAGGTCATTTGATCATGAGTTGGAGCCTACGATGATATACTATGATAATCATAGTTGTATCAAACTCTTTGAGAATCTAGTATTCCATGACAAGTCCAAGCATATTGAGATCGGATATCACTTCATTCAGGATAGGATCTAGAAGGGAGAAATGAAGCTTCAGTATATTTCCACAGATGAGTAGGTTTCATATATTCTGACCAAGCCCTTGGAGAAAGGGAAATTTTTGGTCTTCATATATAGACTTGGAGTGATGTAGAATACCTTCCTCGCTAAGAGGGAGTATTGATGCTAGTGGTAATATCAGGAAGGTGTTTCCACATAGTTCCATGTGTCTAGATGTGTGGAAATCATCTAAATCCTTATACTCTTGAATTTAATTTGATTAAAGGAATTATCAAAGTAAATTAATTTTATTAATTAATTATGTAATTAGTTAATTGATTTATTTAATAAACATTCTAAAAGTACTTAGCATGCAGCATGTAACCTAAATCTCAAGTGAGTGTGAGAAGTAATCTCAACCCTAGATCACTTTGGAGATTATAAATAGATTGTAACTCATGATTATAAAATCAAGGGTAGGGTGAAGGAGAAAGTGACTTGACACTTGATATTCTTTAGAGTAGAGAGTTTTCTTTCGATAGTATTGGATCACGAAGGACTATGATTCAAGATCTTGGATAGGTAGATAAGGAATTCCATCTAGAGACTAGATCAAGGAGAAGAGAGTGTAACATCCCTCTCTTGCATGCGCTGAGTGAACTTATTCTTTGAGGACACTTGTGTGCAAATGATCTGGGTTCTTATACTATTGGTTGTTTTGATTATGATTATGAGATATTGTGAATTTGATGTTATGTTATTTTGTTGTATTTACATAGACAGGTGTTATTGATTGGGTTCTCCTGAGTGTGTAGGACTCTGAACATTGAGGATGTAGAGGCATCGATGAAACCCCTTGGACTCTGGATTGAGTCAGGGAGTGGATTGTTAGGGTTTGAATGTTGTTGATGTGACATATGTACATATGATTAGATGTTATGATGATTGATTATTATTTCTGACATGATTCGTTGATAGATGCAGGCTGATGATAGCTTGTCGACCAAACTCACATTTGGAGTAGAGGGGTCATGCACGACAACCAGAGACAATGAGGGAGAGGTGTGGCAGCAGCCTTGCCACAGCCTACTAGCACTCCCGTCGTGGCTCGAACTGTAGGTTAGCGATTACCTAGTTCGAGAAGACCCACGATGTCGTGAGGGAAGACATGACAGTCGCTCATGATGATTCTAAGGGGCACACAATAAGGCAAGGGCCTTATTCCTTAGAGGCCCTTAGTCTCCCACAATATTACTTGGCGGAGTATTGACTCCAGGGGTTTGAGGTCTACCAAATTCAATTAAGAGGCGAGTGGAACCCTTGGAGCATGTAGTGCGTCTTGAAGGGCAAGTCGCGCAAAGAAAACAGAAAGAGGCGAGTGGCACCCTTGGAGGACGTAGTGTGTCTTAAAGGGCACGTTGCGCAAAGAAAATGGAAGGAGGTGAGTGTACCCTTGGAGCATGTAGTGCGTCTTGAAGGGAACATTGCAATTTTAACTATGATAAGTTAATAACCCTAGTGCCTAGAAAATTATGCCTCCTTAGGACCTGGTCGGCCTTAAAATGAATGGCATGATAAGTAAAGTTTAATAAGAATTTTTTCCCTTAAAAAATGTCGCTCGGCCTAGGGAAATTAAAACCTAGGTCTAAGTAGAACATGTGGATAAAGAAAAACTAATTAAACATGTAACAAGAAGGGAGGTAAGAAATTCAAACTTAATTATTAAAGTAAAAAAAAAATTGTAATGGAGGATTAAATTTATTAAAAGGGTAAATGGTTGTTTTTATCTACACTTGCTAAATTGATTTTAGTTAAAAAAGAAAAATGGTAAATGGTTGTTTTTATCTACACTTACTAAATTGATTTTTTTAGTTCAAAAGGAAAAAGGGGGAAACTTAAAAGAAAAAGGCAAACTCAAAGAAAAGGGGAAACTTAAAGAAAAAGTTGAATGTCTAACTTAGTAAGGAATCTTGCCTTTGGAACTTTCTATTTATGAACTCAACTAAGAATTAAGTAAGGCGTAAGTCATTTAAGAATTGTAAGGGATTTTTGGGACACTGAGGAGCGTTTTTATGAATTCTTTTAGGTGGATGAGGGAAATAGGAATATTTAATTAATAAATAAAATTTATTTTCTGGTGCAACTAGGGGATCGGGCGACATGTGTACGGGGGAGGTTTTTCGAAATTAATTAAATGAAAAAGGAATCTAATGAGGGTTTTGGGAAACTAATGACTAAGAAAACTCTATAAAAAGGATGGTGGAGAAGGAGTGTGATCACATCTGGCTTGCGTAACGTTACGCTACTAAAATTTCATCTTGACTGAACTTTCTCTTGTGGGAGTTGGGATACCTAGCTTGGGTAATGAGTGGTAGCTCGACCTTGCGAGGCGATCTGGGTGCTAGCATTATCTAGTATTGTGTACGTGGCCCCTTTGCGGCTCAGGGGGCTCAGGGGGAAGAAGAGTATGGCTAGCATTGGTTGGGAGGTACCGGTGAGGTGACATCAGTTGGCAAGCGGGAGCTGGTTGGAGCACATGCGGGACAATGACTTCGGAGAATTTTCATTTGTCTATGGTACGCATGTGTATATTTGTATTGAATGGTAGTTAAATGATGTTCCTGCACCTTCAGTTAAAGTACTTCTATTTTGTTAAAATTTATGTTTTATTCAATGTAACACTATCCAGAGATTTCATTTTTATCTTTCAACGATTTTGTCTTGATGAGCCCAACGTTTTATGATCAGTGAATTCAAGTCATCCCAACCTTATGCTCTCTATATTTTTTATTTGATTCCCATGACGTACCCAAACTATGATTTAATGCGAAGAAAAATTGTTCATATCTTATGTTCCTTTATCCTTCAAGTTATTAGTCTATGCCTAAGCAGTCGGCCAGGAGCCGAATTGACTGTCCTTCACTCTGGTGTTAAGGAATTAGTTTCAAATGCCCTACTTTATTGTGCATGGATAATAAGTGTAGGATCATTTCTCTGCCCAGCAAAGAATTCTCTCCTGAGCATTTATTCCCTCCTTAACCTATGAATTTTGTTTTATTTTTCTCAGCAAATCCATTGCTTGCACAATGAAAATTCCTCTTCATTGCTCTGCGACTTATGGTTATTTTACTCTCTGCATTTCATTTTTAATTTTCCCCTTTAACTCAGCATTTGTGTGTTTCCCCTTTCTTTGCATTTGCATGGAGTCCTCGGCCTTTACCTCATATTTTACCTCATATTCTACCTCAATGAACAACAATGATATTCTCTGCATTGCTTCATATCTCTACAAATTTCTTGCTACGATTTCGTTTTGTTGGAAATTATTTTTACTTTATTCCTTGTGACATCCTTTTTATTCAATCATAATTTCAGACAGGGCACTTGGTAGCTCGCGGATTGGAACTCGGGTTAATCTTATCGCTTAACGTTTATCGCTTTAAAATTTATATATATGATGGACAACGTAGTGATGGTTTTATCGTTTTAAACTTTATATATGCGATGGACAGGTAGTGATTGTTTTATCACTTTAAACTATATCTATATGATGGATAGCGTGG